>VZTG01001553.1:230497-311169 GCA_013397845.1 Melanocharis versteri
ATCTGAATATCGGGAGGGGGGGGGGGGCGTCAAGCATCTGAAATGTTTTTGACATGAAGAAAGGCTCCTGAGAAAGTTTATGTGTTGTGCTAGGAAACCTCCCTGTTGCAATGATTGGTGTTGCTATAACTGGACTTCCCGTCTCTAAATATCTATTGGAGGATGTAACGCTTGCCAGTGCTGAGTCTTCCTTGTGTTGGTGTGACACTGAGATTTCTATGGAGAAACTTGGATGAAAGTGTTCAGGGAGGAGTCAGATATGATAGTGATATGATCCTGGGAATGATTGTGCTTACTTATTATAAGTAATGGCAAACCCTAGTTTGACCCTGCTGTTTTTCAATTGTTGCATGACCCTTGATTTAGGATTGGATCACCTTAGGGCACCTGACCTGCGGTAATGTATTTTGGTATTTGAGGAACTAGAGAACAAATAGGCTGGGGGCCAAGGTATGTGGTGATACAGTTTTATCATGGAGTGTAAGGCCTAAGAAATATAGTCATCACTTGTAATTTTATGGTCTACTGACACAACATCTTTATGTGTATTTTGGGAACAGTCAGGAGGGACAGCCTTAAGAAAGAAGCTCAGAGATTTCAGTTCAAGCAGTAAAAAAATGTGTCTCTCTGAAGAATTTACAGGACTTGATGCCCCCAAGCCCCAGTGTACTGCCACCATGTCAGGCACCGTGTCCATTCTCCAACAATTTGCCAATGGCTTGAAGAGTCGCAGTGAAGAGACGAGGGCAAAAGCTGCCAAGGACTTGCAGCATTATGTCACCATGGAGCTGCGTGAGGTGAGTGCTGCAAATGGGATTCTTTATCCTTATGTATCTTGTGAGTATAGGACATAGGCTGGGTGCCTTGGCAATGGAGATTTTTGGAACATGGAAGCTGGTCTTAGAGAGGAGATGGGGCACAGCAGGGAGCTTATCTTTGCCCCCTGGCATGTAGGAAAGGTAAGCAAGTTGGTGGCACGAACGGGTAGTCAAGTACCAGAATAAGTAAACTTGCTGCATATAGGGCACAAATAAGAGAAACTATTTTGAGTTCATAATGTATGGTTGATTTAATTTCTTTCTGTTTAAGTGGCATAAGAAGCATTTTCTTTATGGAGGTTTTGAAGCAGGAGGGAGGGAGAGAATCCTGAAAGCTGATTTGAACTTTTTGCTTTTACAGATGAGTCAGGAAGAATCTACCAGGTTTTACGATCAGCTGAACCATCACATATTTGAGCTGGTCTCTAGCTCTGATGCAAATGAAAGGAAGGGTGGCATTCTAGCTATAGGTGAGTGAAAGTGCATAATGCCTCTGGTGAGTTTCCTCTTCATGCAGCTATCTTCAGGGACAGATTTTCAAAAGGAATGAGCTTTTATACTCGGGGCCTGATGTCTGACAGCTCAGTACTCTGGGTGCGTTCTAGTTGCTGGGCTCTGAAAATCTGTGTGAAGTGTCAGCGTGGGAGCTGCTGAGAGTGGCTGAAAACCTGGTACTTAATGGGCCCTGAGCTCTTCTGAGAGTTGAGCATCAACATGAAAATTCTGCTCTGGAGCTCAGCTGAGAACACTTTGTGCTGCCCATTTATATGTATCAGGGTAGGCTGACTTTCTCAACTCTCTTCCCTCTGGGGAGATTGATTCTTGTTATTTAAATTTACCTGGCTCCATAACAGCAGCTTCCATCCCCAAGAGGGGCTCACATAGCTTCTGCTTTGTTTCTGATCAGCCTCTCTGTTAGTGGCTCTGGCTGTGTGTTCGCTGTGAGATTGCAGAGCTGCCTGAATCCCCACTCTTGAGGAAGTCAGCTTGCCTAAATACTTTGTCTTCTAAGCAAGTGGCCTTGTAGCAGTTACTTCTTTAATAGCCGAAGAGATGTTTATGGTTTAGGCTCGTAGATACAATCAGCCAATCCCAATGTGTTTGAAGGCAGTGTAAATCCCTTAGAGAAATCTTTACTGATAACATCAGCTCTTAGGCTGACAGCATCACTTTCAAATTGTTTCTGTGAATTTAGTGATGTTGAAAGGTGCCAGCTCGACAACCCTGGACACTGGTGTCCTCTTTATCTACAGTGCAGGTGCAACCCAGGCACTGGCAGTGAAAGCTTCTGCCATGCTGCTGCCTAATGAAGTGCCTCCACCCTGGCCAGGAGAGACTGTCTCTAGGGCTGAGGAGGAGAGCGTTTCTTTGGTCCATTCAGTCTTTGACTTTTCTTGTGAGGTGGGCTAGCTAATAGTGGCTGCATGCAGATGGATGTTTTTCTGTTAGGAATAGGTCTGTGATCCCAGGGTGAATTACTTTTTTCTCTTTTAAAACTAAAAATGGGGAAAATCTATGAGGCTACCGGATGCATTTTTCCACTCACTTAAAAAGTTCAGGCTTGAAAGAATGGTGGCTTTTTCCTGTTGCTTGTTTTTTGGGGGATTTTTTGTTTGGGGTTTTTTTGTGTTGGTTTTTTGTTGGTTGGTTGGTTTTGTTTTTTGTTTTTGTTTTTAGTTTTTTCCTGTGGATTTGCAGTTTAAGAGGACTTAATGGTAATCTTTAAGGAATGTGTAGGGAATACTAGCTCTCATCTAGGGATTACCTGCTGTCTGCCTCACTGACTCTTGGGGAGAACTGCAGCATTGCTCCCTTTCTCTGCAGCAAGCCTTATTGGTGTTGAAGGAGGTAATGCCACCCGTATTGGCAGGTTTGCCAACTACCTGAGGAACCTCTTGCCATCCAATGACCCTGTTGTGATGGAGATGGCTTCCAAGGCTATCGGAAGGCTTGCGATGGCTGGTGACACCTTCACAGCTGAATATGTGGAGTTTGAGGTGAAACGAGCTCTGGAATGGCTGGGAGCTGACAGGAATGAAGGTCGTAGACATGCAGCTGTAAGTGATTCCTTTTTTGTTGTCATGGGATAGTTGGGATTAGTGAACAGTGATAGGAAATATGCACAGAAATCTGCAGAAAGGCTTTGGTCAGGATGGGAATGGCTGCCAGTCCATGTCTGAGAATCTGTAATGCTCTCATGGCAGACAGAGTGCTGCTTCATTGCTTCTCCATTAGCCCAGTGACTAATGAAGACCAAGACACTGTTATGCTAGGAATTGTCAGTGTGGGGATGGAAACAGCTCACAGACATGGACAGTCTAAACAAATGGTACTACACTATAAAAGTTATGAGGTTTGTCTCTGCGTTCTCGTCTTTCAGACTGTTACTGTTTCCCTCCCCACCTCCAGGTTCTTGTCTTGCGTGAGCTGGCAATCAGCGTGCCTACCTTCTTCTTCCAACAAGTGCAGCCATTCTTTGACAATATATTTGTGGCTGTGTGGGATCCCAAACAGGCCATCCGAGAGGGAGCTGTCTCTGCCTTAAGAGCCTGCCTTATCCTCACCACGCAACGGGAGCCAAAAGAGATGCAGAAGCCCCAGTGGTACAGAGTAAGAAAATAACTTTGTTTTGAAGCAGCCCCTCATAATGCAATGCAGATGATGAAGTGCCAGTTTTCAGAAGAGCTGGCTAAGCTAAGAACCTGTGTCGCCTTTGTCAGTAAAAAACTGCCTCTCCTCGAAAGGGTTGAAAATATAATGGATTCCAAAATGAGTTGTTCCTTTAGCCTACTACTGTAAAAGTAAGCAAGACTTAGCTCCTTCAAGAACACATTGTTCTATCTGTGCCTCATCTTCAGCTGTTGAACTTGACCTAGTTTTGTAGCCATGCAGTTACCTAGTGTCATCTCTTACTAGTACAGGGTTTTATTAGTGTAGATAAAACACAAGTGAGAAAGGTAAGAATTCTTTTGTCTGAACCTTTGCTGCCATTGTCACACGAATTCAAGCTTTGTGATATCAAGTAAGTTTTGGACAGTGCAGTCAAATGTTGTGAACTTGGATTTCTTGTAATCAAGTGAGTGCTGCAGGTAGTGATGAAGCTGATACCATGCTGTTTTGATTAGTGCTGTTGAAAATGCTTTGCAGCAGAGTCCACAACTTTTGGGTGAATCAGAATTTTGTTGTGTTATACTTCTGTTATTATTCACTTGAGATTTGTGGCTACTCTTGGAAAATTCAGAACATCGGTAACTCTCGACTGGCAGTACTAGTTCATTTCCACAGGCTTTGTTTCTGCATCATCACTGAGAGTTTTTTCTTCTTCCCCAAGCATACATATGAAGAGGCTGAGAAGGGCTTTGATGAGACTTTGGCCAAAGAGAAAGGAATGAATCGTGATGACCGAATCCATGGTGCCTTACTGATCCTCAATGAGCTAGTGAGAATCAGCAGTATGGAGGGAGAGGTGAGCAAAGGAACAAGGTGGGGCTTTTGGGGGTTGATTGAGAGTGTATAGCAGCTCTGCAGTCTGTGGAAATATCCCATAGTGTTGCAATAGGGTTGTTGGATGGAAAACTCATCTGAACATGGTGTCAAGCATTAAAGTGTATCAGAGAAATAACAGGGACAAGTTTGGGCTGAGGAGGTGTTAAACTCTGACAGAAAGGCTATTAACTGCATTAAATACAATGAAAAAGATTTTTCTGTGGAGTGAGGACTCTCTTGCGTGTTAGATACCCAAATATTTTTGCTGGATTTTACTCAGTTGACATTTTACAGCCATTTGGATATTGATTATACAGGATGCTATTCAGGAAGTTTGGGTAACACTGTACTGAGAGTATCTTAGTTACTTTTTATTTTTTTACTGCTTCTCTACTTTGTCCAGCGCCTTAGAGAGGAGATGGAGGAGATCACTCAGCAGCAGCTTGTGCACGACAAGTACTGCAAAGACCTGATGGGCTTCAGTACCAAGCCTCGCCACATCACTCCCTTCACGAGCTTTCAGTCTCTTCAGCCCTCTCAGTCAAACGCTTTGGCTGGTCTCCTAGGGTACAGTGCTCACCAAGGAATTATGGGTTTTGCAACCTCACCTGTCCCAGCAAAATCTACTTTGGTAGAAAGTCGATGCTGCAGGGATCTAATGGAAGAGAAATTTGATCAAGTATGTGTTTGTTCTTCAACTTGTCTACCAACATTCTCAGCACCTGTTCTTGCAGAGAAATCGTCCTCTGTGTTTTTACTTAGCAGGCAGTACTGCCTAGTGTTGGACCGAGCCTTCAAAACTCAATAATTACATGTATAGTGGCTTTGTCATTGTCTGTCTTGGGGCAAGTGATTTACTTCCTTTGGAAGCAGTCTTGATTATCCTTTTCTTTGATGGACTCTGAAGCCAGATGTCAGTAGAATGCCTAAAAGCACACAAGTAATAAACGTTTGTGCATTACTGCCAACGGCCATCCTTCAAAGCCTAATCTATTTCCTTCCAGGTCTGCCAGTGGGTTCTCAAGTGCAGAACCAGCAAAAATTCTTTGATCCAGATGACGGTTCTCAATCTGCTACCACGGTTGGCAGCTTTCCGTCCTTCAGCGTTCACAGGTGACGAGACAGATGGTTGGATGTTAGAAATGTTGCTGAATTTGAGCTGGAAGTTATCCAGCTCTCTTTGGTCCAGATGAACTTCTGCAAGCAGTGCAGCACACCAACTGTGCCTGTCAGATGAGCACATTCCTCTGTGGAAGGACAGTCTTTTTTTCTGAATTAGTGTGACTTGATACCTAATGCCAAAATGTTGCTCTGATGGAGAAAATTGATTGAAACCTATTGTCAGAATTCGGTGATGAATAGCATAAGACATTAACACCTCCTTAGTATGTCAGGCTTTGAGGAGAATTCTCTCTTGCTCTGACTCAGTATATCCCAGATACCATTAGAGTTCTCTTCTTTTTCTCTGTTGCATGTGCTAGGAAATACCTGCCAGCTTTAAAGAAGTTTAGTTGATTTATCAAGCAAGTTCAGGAGAGTATCAGAGTTGGAGACAAGTCATCAAGCTGCTCTTAGTGGGTTGGAACAATCTTTGTGTTAATTATTCCAAATTTCCAATCAATCACTATGAAACCAAGATGCTTGGATCTTGTATGTGTATAAAAACTGTTGCAGTGGGGGGTGTTTTATAGCTCTTTTATTCTGGTGATTTTTCTTTTTAAAAGCAAAGCCTTCTGTAGTTTGAAATTTTTATTACATGGTGACGTGTTTACCACTGATCATGTCAGCAAATTTAATATGACTATATCTATTTTCTAGTTTTACACTTGTAAAGGTTTAGTTGCAAATGTTATGCAGCTGTATAAACCTTAATGAATTTGAGTATCTGTATTGTTTTCTTTCGTGGACAGCTGATCAGTATCTTCCAGACACCATGAATCATGTTCTCAGTTGTGTGAAGAAGGAGAAGGAGCGAACAGCAGCCTTCCAGGCCTTGGGTTTGCTTTCTGTGGCAGTGAGGTCTGAATTTCAAGCTTACCTACCAAAAGTCCTTGAAATCATAAAAGCAGCTCTTCCCCCAAAGGACTTTGCCCACAAGTAAGTGTGTGAAAGTTAGAGGAAGAAATGGAAACACTTGCTCTTTATATAATTTTTGTAATGCGGGATCGAATTCTTGTGTTAAAATCAGAAGTGTTTCTGTAAGACTGATAACACAGAAGTAGGATGAGGAAAGATGTTTGAAAAAAATAGCGGCTCCTTGTAATTATGTGGTCCCTTTCCAGGAGGCAGAAGTCTGTGCAGGTTGATGCCACAGTCTTCACCTGCATTAGTATGCTGGCACGAGCCATGGGACCCAGTATCCAGCAGGACATCAAAGAGCTTTTGGAACCTATGCTGGCTGTGGGCCTGAGGTAAGCATAAATGTATTTTGCTGTTAGCCACAGGATGGCATTGTTGACCATACAGAGTGAGATCTTCAAAGTTCTCAGATTGAGATGGACGATGATTGCTTTTAAGTGATCTTTTAGAAGAGCAGTATAGCTGTTTCAGAAGAATGGTATGTTTTAACTGTTAATGTGTCTGTTGAGTTATTTAAGAGCATTCATATCTCAGTAAAGAAATATTTTTGCAGAACAACTAGTTCAAAAGCAGTCTCCTTTATTTTCCGCTATTCAAACACATTTGGCAGCAACCTGCAAAATTTTTGAAAGCGTCTGACAGCCAGCAGACTTGTGCCATATCAAGCTGGCAGGGAAGGAGAGCTGAAGTGCTGAATATTTGCTCCTGGCTTCTTTCACCTTTGGAGCTGATAGCTCTTATTGGAGGAATCAATTAAGTTGTTAGTATGGAGAAGTGTGGAGAGAATTTTCAGGTAGCACAAGGCTGTTTAAATTATATTGTCACCTGGAAGTGAATTTGGTTGCTTTTATGTTGAAAAAGCATGTGTAAGAAGTCATTTAGATTTGTAACAGTATTATAGCAACACTGGCTAGTGTAGTGATGTGTGCAGCAGTCCTAGGACTTTGCTCACCAAGTTTATGCAGGAAGGTCATCTTGTGCCTCAGTTTGCACAAGGACCCTGTGCTCTGCTTGCAGGTGTTGCTCTCGTGTGAATGCCCACAATTATATTCTGATTGGCAGAGGCATAAATAAAAAGGTGAAATATGCATGTCATTGTTTCTTTTCTAATGACTTCTGCTTACTTCTTGCCCTCAGCCCTGCTCTAACAGCTGTGCTGTACGACTTGAGCCGTCAGATCCCACAGCTGAAGAAGGATATCCAGGATGGGCTCCTGAAAATGCTCTCTCTTGTTCTGATGCACAAGCCTCTGCGACATCCAGGCATGCCAAAGGGCCTTGCCCACCAGCTGGCCTCCCCCAGCCTCACCAACATCCCAGAGGCCAGTGATGTGGGGAGCATCACCCTTGCCCTTCGTACACTTGGTAGCTTTGAGTTTGAAGGTAAGATGAAATAAGGAAGCAGGAGGCAAGGGCATACGGGATATAAATAACTGGTGCATTGGAGTAGAGTACAAGTAGCAGGAAAATTCTGAGCGCACGTTCTTTAAACTCCTGTTCCCTGGTAAAACTGGTAATTGAGGTATAAACCTGTGTTTAACTCCCCATTTTCCTCTTTTCAGGCCACTCCCTGACCCAGTTTGTTCGGCACTGCGCAGATCACTTCCTGAACAGCGAGCACAAGGAGATCCGGATGGAAGCTGCCCGCACTTGCTCTCGCTTGCTCACACCCTCCATCCACCTGATCAGTGGCCATGCCCATGTGGTCAGTCAGACAGCAGTGCAGGTTGTGGCTGATGTCCTCAGCAAACTGCTTGTAGTTGGAATAACTGACCCAGGTTAGTGTGGGATTCAGAGAAAAGGGTTCTGCTACCATATATGAATTTTATCATGTGAGCAGGTGATGATATTAAGAATAGAAATAGAATTTATGATAGAATTTGAACATATTTGCCACTAAACTAAGCTGTCGCTCTTGGTAAATTAGAAAAAAAAATAAGTCTCCCAGTTTCTTTTTCCACATCTTGATTTTTGAGGTATTAATAGAACACTAGTGAAAAATGCTCCAGCTGTGCCCTTGGTAATCCTGTGAACTGGATAGAACCCTGAGACCCCTTTTGCTGCTGTTCTGGGTCATGGGCTTCAATTTTGTAGTTTGGGAAGGTCCTTCTTGTTGAAACTTTGTGTTTGATTTTTTTATTCTTTCAGTTGAACTTATCTCAGGTTGCCACATAGCATCCAAAAGTGACACTTGCAGGTGCAAGAGGTTGGCACTGTACTGACTTGGTTATTGGGGCACGTTGAGCAGCACAGAAACTTCTGGGCTGACCTGTCCTGTTTTTGTGTGTGAAACACTGATACAGTGTCTTGCTGCGGGGAAGCTCTTGTGAAGAATTTTTCGAGGCCGTTTCGTGAACAAAGGCAAAAAGAGGAACAGGAATTTAGTGCATTTAATGAAAAATAAATGTGTTCTTGCAGACCCTGATATACGTTTCTGCGTGTTGGCTTCTCTGGATGAGCGGTTTGATGCTCACCTTGCCCAGGCTGAAAACTTGCAAGCTCTTTTTGTGGCCCTGAATGATCAAGTGTTTGAAATCCGAGAGCTGGCCATCTGCACTGTGGGGCGCCTGAGCAGCATGAACCCTGCCTTTGTCATGCCTTTCCTTCGCAAGATGTTAATCCAGGTAAGGAGGAGGGATGCCTGCAGGGAAAACAGAGTAATTGATATTGATACTAAGGTGGTGTTAAAGAACTGGGCTATCTAGCCGTAAATGCATGGAGAGTGGGGGAATCAATCTCTTTTGGAAAATAGTTATTGCCCAGCTTAGTGGGTTTCAGCAGATCTTTCTCCTGATAGATGTTTGGACTGAAGCTCTATGGATGTATTAGAAGGGAAAGGAAGAATAGCAGTTGTAATTTCACCCCTAGTCATCGTGCTTTCCATCTCTGTTGAGAAAGAATGTTCTGTGGTGCCTGTTGAGAAAGAATGTTCTGTGGTGCTTTTAGGTGCATGCATGGTACCTCTTTGTAAACACGGATTTTGGAGCCATCCCTTTTTTGCTAATTAATTTAGCTCAATTTAGAATAAATTAGAGTGAGATGTGGAACAGCCTTTACAAGTGCTGAGTTGTGACAGAAGGAAATGCAAATTTTTACCTACCTTTATTTTCCTGGTTTGCTTGCTTCCATTGTCTCTTGTGCAGATTCTAACAGAGCTGGAACACAGCGGTGTTGGCAGAATTAAAGAGCAAAGTGCCAGGATGCTGGGTCACCTGGTTTCTAATGCTCCACGCCTCATCCGTCCGTATATGGAGCCTATCCTTAAGGTAGGGTCTCTACATTTCCTGGTGGCTTTGGAATGAGATGACACAGCAAGTGGTTATATGACCCTCAGGAGCTGCAGTTCTTTTGCTTCATCATAGCAGGAAAAAACCAAATTAGTGTAGATCTTACCCACAGTAACGCATGTAGGTGACAGTTTAGCCCAATTTAATTCCAGATTTGCATAACATTTGTGACACCCAAGCTTCTTTTACTGTTGAAATTCTTACTATGATGCATTGTGGGGTCAATTTCAGGTGTAAACAAAAGGAAACATAATTTTGAGTACTCTTTAAACACATTCTAATTTGTCCCACTGTCACTCACCAGGCACTGATTGTGAAACTGAAAGATCCTGATCCAGATCCCAATCCAGGTGTGATTAACAATGTCCTGGCTACCATAGGGGAGCTTGCACAGGTAGGGATATACCGCAGGTACCACTGCCATGCTTGTTAAGGTTTTGGGAATGCTAGATGAAGGATGAATTTTTGTCTTTCAATAGGTCAGTGGGCTGGAGATGAGGAAGTGGGTGGATGAGCTCTTCATTATAATCATGGACATGCTACAGGACTCCTCCCTGCTGGCTAAAAGACAAGTAAGTGTTTACAACTATACTAAACTTGACAGCTGGTGTGACCAGAGCTGTAACAAAATATCCACCTATCCCATCATAGCTGCTAAAATGAGCCTTTAAATCACTCAAGTCTCTCTAGTAGAGTTACACTTACGGTACACAGGTGAGGGATTACAGTGCCTGTTGTGACATAGTTCAGAGCTGTTGGAGGAAAAACAAGAAGGAAAAAAAAGCTGTTTTTATTGGAAGGCTTGGACTCACTGAATTGAGTGCTTATTTGAATTGTACCTCTTTGCGTGAGAGCAATTGTGACAGCCTAAGATATTGTTGATTATTACTTTCTTTATTGAAAAACGCTTTTTGAAAAACGCTTTTTATAGAGGCTTTCCAACCGTGGACTGTGGTTTGCAGTGTGATCCTAAAATGCTCAAAGAAACTTTACGGAAGTTGAATGACTGATGTATCAGAAGGCATAGTAAATTCCCTGGTCAAAACTAATCTTCTCTGGGCTTTATCTTTGTAGGTGGCTCTTTGGACACTGGGGCAGCTTGTGGCTAGCACTGGTTATGTGGTAGAACCATATAGGAAGTACCCAACTTTGCTGGAGGTGCTTCTGAACTTCCTGAAGACTGAGCAAAACCAGGGCACCCGCAGAGAGGTATGAACATGCAGCTATCACACAACCACTTAGAAAAGCTTTTTGGGAAGAGAGAGCTGCCAAATAAGTGTGCCTGCGTAGATTTGAGATGGGGAGGGAGAGATCATTGTTGTGGCTGAGCAAAATACAATAAGCAGAATTAAGAGAGTACATGTGTTAAATCAGTGAAATAGCTTCCAGAAGCTGGATGGAAAGCACAGTTTTTTCCAGGCAGTCACTTCGGTTCCAGATCTTCCCTCTTAAATCATCAGGATCTTTTCAAATATGGGGGTTTGAGTGTTGTCTTTGGCCTTAGTGATGAAGTTTTAGTGAATTTTCTTTGTTTCTTTTCAGGCAATTCGTGTGTTAGGGCTGCTGGGTGCTTTGGACCCTTACAAGCACAAAGTGAACATTGGCATGATCGATCAATCACGAGATGCTTCAGCTGTTAGCCTCTCGGAGTCCAAATCCAGCCAGGATTCTTGTAAGCATCTCAATTTCTTTCAGATAGATAGCTTTATGATCTACAAACAGATCTTAACCGTTTTGTTACCTGTTTGCCTCTTCTTCTTGAAGAACCATTAGTGTACATGTTTTCAACTTACGCTTAGATGTTCTGAACCCACATTCAAGACCATTTAATAGCTAGCTCATGACACTGCCTTCTTTCTCCTAGCGGACTACAGCACCAGTGAGATGTTGGTGAACATGGGGAACCTCCCTCTGGATGAGTTCTATCCAGCTGTCTCTATGGTGGCACTGATGAGAATTTTCCGAGACCAATCCTTGTCCCAGCACCACACTATGGTAGTTCAGGCCATCACCTTTATTTTCAAATCCCTTGGACTGAAGTGTGTGCAGTTCCTGCCCCAGGTCATGCCAACGTTCCTTAATGTAATACGGGTGTGTGATGGTGCCATCCGAGAGGTGAGTGTGCTGGAGACCACTCCTGCTTCCTGTTCCACTGTATGAAATTAAGAATTCATTTCCTTGAAGAGACTGTGACTGGCTTTGGGCATTGCTGTGCTATGTGTTGATGCCAAGCATGCTGCAGAAGTGAGGTTCAGCTTTGCTTTTTCCCTTCTGTGAGCATTTACTGGAATGTCCAGTGCAAACAGTTTTTCTGCTTTTTATTGAAACAGCTGCTTCTGAGCATAATCCTTGGAAGGCCAGTAGTTAATTCTGTGTTTTCATCAAGCTGTTCTTGTTCAGGAAAACACCTCTGCAGCTTCCAGAGCTTTCAGTCATCTCTGTGTTAATACTCTATGGCAAACAGTATTATTAAATAATAGGGTAGATTCTTCAAATTTCTGGTGCAACGATGTGCTTTGGCTCATCTCTGAGAGGGAAAACTCAGTTTGATACAGTCTGCTAACATTTATTTAGAGCAGCGTGGGTGGTGATTCCACAGCAGTGCTTTCTCTTCCTTCCCACTTAAGTTACAGTTATAGAAAGAAATGAGAATTGTGTGAAGATGATGATGGGCTTAAGGTTCACCTAAGCAGAGATGGTTGCTGCTTGCCAAGGCTTTTCTTCAGGCAGCCGAATGCTCTGGGATGTGAAGGGCAGTTTGTACTCGTTACTGCTGCTGCATTTTATAGGTGGGATGGGTGCTCCCTTAGCAGAATCCCAACTCTGCTATGGAACTGCTGTTTTCTCCCAGCCTGAACGACTACTCAGATTGGAAGAAAAACGTCTCACATCTAGGCTGGCTGAGGTTCTAGATCTGACTGACCTAACTTGCTTGAAAGCTATGCAGTTGTGCACACTCTGTTTAAAAATTTTCAGGTAAAAGAAGATGGTGAAAGTGTACTGGGGAGAAGAGCTGAGGTGGGTATGCTTGACATAAAGCCTAAAAGAGGAAGGTCCTTGTCCTGTATGTAAGCATCCTCTCACTACACCAAAAAATAGGCACAGTACAGAAGCTCATAGTTCATTTTTGGTAAATATATGTGTACTGTTCTCACTAAAGAAGCTGAGATTATTTCTTACTTAGTTCTCATGAAAGTGTTACCTCTTTTTATGAGCTCTGTGTTGTATTTTGTCACTGTAGTCTTCAAAAAACTGCATGAAGAAATGAAATGTCATAGATGATAACTTACATTTTCCTTTTTTTCTAGAGAAAATAGACTACCTACATCAAAGCGATTTAGCCCACGTGATTTCATACCAATTTAAAGAGTAAATTCATTGTCACAATTGAATGTTTAAGATTGTATTGTGGTAAAAGGAATTGCTAAACCATCATAGTGTATCCAAATAAAATTGTCTTAGTCAAAATTATTCTTGGTGGTGAAGAATGGATGGTGCAATCAACCATCTTTTTAAAAAATGTGGTGTTTCTGGCAAGGACCTAACTGCATTCCTCAGTAACTTTTCACCAATATGTCTTGATGGGGATGGGAAAGAGTATCTTAAAATGTGTGTCAGTTTGGTTTTCAGGCAGGGGGAAAAGACTGGAGGCTAAATTTTTGGAAGCATTCTTCAAACCTAAATTACAACGCTCTGTAATTGAGGTGTCTGTGCTTGCAAATCTGTTCTGACACTATAGATTTGTGGGCACTTTATAGACCCCTGTTTGTGTGCTTGAGTGTCTGAGGCTTTGAGCTCACAAATTTTTTTGATGCAAGCTGGGGGAAAACCCAACCAATAAACCCAAAATCACTTTTCTTCCCCACTCCCCTCTTAAAAAAACCAACAATAAAAATTAACCGAAAACCCAAAACCCATAAAAATCCACAAAACCCAACCAACCCAAACAGCTGAGCTGTTTGCCAAGAATTTAGCCCCAGATTTTGAGCACATAGGAGCTATGCATGCTGTTTGTTTTGTAAATGAGCTTGCAATTGCCTGTGAAACTCTACCCAGTGGCTTTAATATTTGGATAAGCTACACTGATTATTACACATTTCTTCCTTCCAGTTCCTGTTTCAGCAGCTAGGAATGTTGGTGTCCTTTGTGAGAAGTCATATTCGGCCCTATATGGATGAAATTGTCACCCTGATGAGAGTGAGTACAATCTTTAAGCCAGTACTTTACTGTCACAGAAGGGTGGACAGTGTTTATCAAATACATTATCGAAAGTATCAGTTACTTCGTAAGTTCATATGAAGTGCAGAATTGCATATATCTGAAGTAATAATTGTGTTTTGAAGTACCATTTAATTTGAAGCTACAATGTACATTATTGATAGTAACTGGAGTGTAGCTTCAGGTTCTGATAGTGACTGAGTTCTTTTCAGCTTGGATTTTGTGCACTTAGTACTTTCAGAAACATAGCTTTAGCAAGAAATATCTGGAGTTCATAAATAGGTGTCATTTCACATTATTTTCACAAAATGTTTGCAAACTTGTAGAAGGATTAGGAAAAAATCAGTTGTCCAGAGGTTGTTTTCAACAACTATAAATGTAGTGGAAGTGCAGAGTGTTTTAAAAACAGAAAGTATAGTCCTTCTTTGCAATCTTGACTTTATCTACAGATTGTCTCCTACAGTTTGCTTTTCTTGTAATTGGTACAGCTCAGCTGAAGAACTGCTGGATTTTTTTTTCCCCTTTTTTTCTTCTGTAGGACTTCTGGGTTATGAACAACTCTATACAGAGCACGATTATCCTACTTATCGAGCAGATTGTGGTGGCTTTAGGAGGCGAATTCAAACTTTACTTGCCTCAGCTCATCCCTCACATGTTACGGGTCTTCATGCATGACAACAGTCAGGGTCGCATTGTTTCTGTGAAGGTGAGTGGGGCTGCAGTGACTGCCGTGCTTCGGGCCCTGCCCAGGCAGGTGTGTTCCCTGTGTGCCATGCTCAGCAGGGCTCCTGGCTTCTGTGTTGCACAGTCAAATGGGATGGGTGCAGTTCAGCAGTGGCTTGGTGTGAAATGATGCAGACAGTTGTTTAAAGTGCAGGGTTGAAGCAACTTTTCACTGGATACTGACTTGTTTAAAATGGATCTCATCCATGGCTTTGGATAAGCTACAGTGGGTCCTTTTGGTTGAAGGATGTGATTCTCACCCTCTATTCTGCTCTTATGAGACCCCACCTGAAGACTATGTACAGTTCTGGTGTCCTCAATGTAAGAAGGACGTGAAAGTGTTGGAGCAGGTCCAGAGGAGGCCACAAAGTCGATAAGAGGACTGGAGCACCTCCCCTGTGAAGACAGGCTGAGAAAGTTGGGGCTCTTCAGCCTGGAGAAGAAAAGGTTGTGGGGAGACCCATTGTATGAAAGGAGCTACAGGGCAGCTAGAGAGGGACTCTTTGTCAGGAGCTGTAGTGACAGGAAAAGGAGTAACAGGTACAAATTGAAAGAGGGGAAATTTAGGTTAGATATTAGGAAGAAATTCTTTACTGTGAGGGTGGTGAGACGCTGAACAGGTTGCGTGCGGAAGTTGTGGATGCCCGAACCTTGGCAGGGATCAGAGTTGGGTTGGATATGTCAACCTTGAGCAGCCTGCTCTAGCAGAAGGTGTCCCTGCCCATGGCAGGGGGGTTGTGACTAGATGATTTTTAAGATCCGTTCAAACCCCTTGACATTCTACTCTCCTATGATTTTTCTCTCCAGCTACTTAATGCGATCCAGCTCTTTGGAGCTAACCTGGATGACTACCTTCATTTGTTACTACCTCCCATTGTAAAGCTATTTGATGCCCCAGATGTCCCTGTGGTGGCTCGCAGGTAAGTGCTGGTGGCTTTGCAGTCTCTCTCTTTGCAGTTTTATCTGTGATATCCAAGTTCTGCAGTGGCTGAACGTTTACAATAAAATACCACTTAGTCCCTTCCTCAGCTTTTCTGTGTTATATCACTGTGGAAGGTTATTTTTGTTTGGGCATCACAGCAGTGTTACTAGCTTTTTGGGGGAGGGGGTTTGTTTGTTAAAATCTTCTGATTCTCACCTGCCAGTATTTTAGTCACTTGCAAACTGTCCTGCAAGTACTAGCTGCATTAACAGAATTCTGGTGGCCTGTTTTTCCTATCATTATTAATCCTAGGAGGACTGAGCACTTACGTATTTTTCAGTCTTATTTTTTCTTTCTTAACACTCTGAGAGATAAGTTCTTCCCTCTTTTTGCTCTGACTTCAGAGCTGCTCTAGAAACAGTGGACCGCTTGACAGAGTCCCTGGATTTCACGGATTACGCATCACGGATTATTCATCCCATCGTACGAACACTCGATCAGAGCCCTGAGCTACGAACAACTGCAATGGACACCCTCTCCTCTCTGGTGTTCCAGCTGGGAAAGAAGGTAATATTGTTCTTTGGCTTGAAAGCTCACAGAAGGTGTGACTGTCCCCAAAGATCAAGGCTTTCAAGTTGAAGTTTTGTAATGTAGTCATGGATTTCCAAGAGAACTGATTTTTTTTCTCTTAGTTGTTTCTGGAATTGGGAGTTACTGAAATCAGACTGTCAGAATTGGTTTCTTATCAACGAAACAATGTGATGGAATTTTACTGCTCTTGGTGCCACTGCGTAACAAGTTTATGATGCATTCCCTTTTACAGTACCAGATTTTTATCCCGATGGTGAACAAAGTCCTGGTGCGACACAGAATTAACCATCAACGCTATGATGTTCTCATCTGCAGAATTGTAAAGGTAAGCTGACAAGGATACAGCTGTTTGCGCTTTTGGAGTGTTGTCATGTTGAAACAGATGTAGCTGGAAGCTTCACTTGGAGTTACTCATAAAATGAGGAATGGTTGTTGCTCTGTTTCTGTGTTAAGTGCAGCTTTTTAAGGAGACTTTGAGGTTGCATTGGGAAAATTTTTGGCTACTGGTATTAAAAATTTCCTATAGAAAAATCATGGCAAGTTCTAGGGAAGAACTTAGACTTGTAGCCAGTGTCATTACTGTTATTTTTCTTGGTAATTCTTAAATGTGGATTTATCCTTTTTTTTCCGTGGTTTCAAGACTTGAGGAGACTTTGTTATCTGAGTATTTTCTGTAGAATGTCTTACATTTTAAAAATTTAGTAACCGGTTTACAATTTGTGTGGAACAAGCAACTAGCAAGTCAAATGGGCGAGAGTGCTTGTTTTAATGTACATTATTTTAGCTTTTTATACTAGGAGCTAAGAGTTCTTAACAGTTACCTTGAGTAGCAAAGGGTTATCATTGAGAGTTCTCTGGCTTATAAGGTGTAATGATTATAATGAAACGTGGTTATTTGCTTCACAGATTTTGCTGTAAGATTTTGCTGCAACTGCTCTGACTTTTTTGGCTTGTAGAGAATTACTTCTGTATGTGTGGGTGTGATCTTCGCTGTAAACCAATTATTGTAGGGTTACACTCTTGCTGATGAAGAGGAGGATCCCCTGATTTATCAGCATCGAATGTTGAGAAGCAACCAGGGTGAAACTTTGGCCAGTGGTCCTGTGGAAACAGGTCCCATGAAGAAATTACATGTGAGCACCATCAACCTACAGAAGGTAAGGCTGGAGCCTTCACAGTGTGAATGTGCTATTGAAGGGAGGAGCTAATGTGTCACACTGAAGGAGTTTTGTCTACTGCATCTGAATGACATTTATTTATATTGCTTTTATGTTGCCTTTCTCTTCTGTACAAATTGAGGTCAAAGTAGTGTCTGAGACTCTTTACAATTAGAAGGGGCCAAGCAACTTTAAAGATAGGAGACCTTGAACTATTAGACTATTAATGGCTGTGAAGTAATCTTTACACTTGCTTGTTATGTTAAGTATGAACAAGACTTTCTATATCACAATGAACAATCTCACTATTAGAGACATCTATTTCAGAGCCTCTGCCTTTTTTTGTATTTTTGCTTTTGCTCCTCTTATATCTTAGTTTTATATTTTCTTGAAGGCAAAACTTAATAGCTGAGCACTGGCTAGTTGGAACAGTACATGCATGCAGCACTCAGTTCAGTAATGGGATGGATTGGTTTGAAAATGCTGGGCTTAAAAATGTAATTCTAAATGCATTAAGTATTTTTAAGCTGATGTTTCAACAATGGCTTCAACTCTGCATGTATTTTTGTAGAGAAGGGATTGTTCATGTTAAATACTTGCCATGTCATGACAGGAGTATATTTAGGGAAGATTTCTTAGACATGAGACTTAAGTACTGCAGATTATCTGGTGAAGGTAATGGATTTCATGGAATTGAAAAGGGATTCTCAGCATGTGGTTTGGAGCTGTAAAGAAGTAATGCTGCCTGCTGATGGATTTCTTCTGCTCTTGGATAGTGCTGTGTTTGGTAGGTGAATTGTCTTCCTTTGTCCTGCAGGCCTGGGGAGCAGCAAGAAGAGTTTCCAAAGATGACTGGTTGGAATGGTTAAGGAGACTGAGTTTGGAGCTTCTGAAAGATTCTTCCTCACCATCCCTGCGCTCATGTTGGGCCCTGGCTCAAGCCTATAATCCCATGGCTCGGTACAGTATTTCTGGATTTTCATCTCAGTTGAAATGGCAGATGGAAGCCCGATATTATGAGGAAAAAAGAAGGTTGTTTAGAAGCTCTTAGGTTTCATAGATAGAGATAGTTCCTGCTTTGGCATAAATCAAAGAGCCAACAGCTTGATTTCATTTCCACCCTTCCTAGTTGGCTGCTCCATGATGTGCACAAAATCTTTCATTGGAATTTTGCGTATTAGTCTAGAAATATGATAAGGCACATCAGTGAAGATGAAAAAACAGCAGAGTATGAAATAGCTTAGAGTATTTATTGTGGGGAATAAAAACGCCTCTGAGTGGAATAAGCTGCATTACTTTTTTTGCAACCAGCATGTTTGGAGAAACTTTGATAGCACATGATAGTACAATATTTCTATTATCATAGTATGCCAGCCTGTTCTATATTTTTTACATGAAGGTTTCACAGAAGTTAGCTTTATAAAAACTAATCACTATTTATTTCAGGTAGGCATGTAAGAGTATTTTGTAGCTCTCTTTCTCTGAATAAGAAGGTGAACCCACTGTCAGACTTTTTCTGATGAATCCTCACCTCTCACTGTCTTTTGTGTTCCCCTCCAGAGATCTCTTCAATGCTGCTTTTGTTTCATGCTGGTCTGAACTGAATGAAGACCAGCAGGATGAGCTGATCCGAAGCATTGAGTTGGCCCTGACTTCTCAGGATATTGCAGAAGTCACTCAGACTCTGCTGAACTTGGCAGAATTCATGGAGCACAGTGACAAGGTAGAGATGCTGTTGGGCAGCTCCTTCTGGTGCTGGCTTGGTGGCTACTCTGTGTGGAGTTCATGGCTACTTTGTAATACTCATCCTGCTTTTGATGTGTGTGCTCCTTCCCAGGGCCCGCTGCCTCTGAGAGATGACAATGGCATTGTCCTTCTGGGGGAAAGAGCTGCCAAATGTCGAGCATATGCTAAGGCCCTTCACTACAAAGAGCTGGAATTTCAAAAGGGTCCCACCCCAGCTATTCTGGAGTCTCTCATCAGGTAGGACCACAACTGGTGAGATTTCTGCTCTTGAAGCAGCTACAATTTAAGATACCACTAGGATTAATCTAGGCAGTTCTTAGGACTTCACTCTCTGTCAAAAGATGTTGTTAAACTACTTGCAGATGTGCACTTTTAAGTGCTGTGTTCTGTCTTTCTACTGTGTGGTTAGAACTATGATAGAAGCCCGGGGAAGTTTTGCAGGAAGAAGTGCAGGAAAAAGTTCTGATTTCCCCCTCTCACCCTTCAAGTTCACTATGGAATGTCATGAAATGGCTGCAGTTTAAATGAGACAGATTTCTACACCTGCATATAAATAAGTCAGAAAAAATGAAGTTCTTAATTAAAATTTCTCATCACATTCTGCTGATTTAGCTTAGATAGGTCTCATTGCTCATATGTTAAATAGAAGATATTATGAAGTATGTGTTGTTTCTGAGCTTTGTCAGCAACACAGATGTTAGCCTGAAATACCTGCACAGGATTTCGTGCTAAACTACATGTTTTAAAATGTGAATCTCTGTTCCGTATCACAGAAATGTTAGCTCAGCTATTTGAGATGAACAAATTGATTTTAGTTGAGCAAAAACTTAACTTTGTCTTTATGCAGTGAATTTTTCAACCCTCCTACTTCCTTGGAATTGTGCTTTCTGATTTTTTTTCTCCTCTTTAATTTTTTCATCCTTTGTTATTTTCATCCTCATGTTATTGAGGAAAATACGGAAGTCATTGTATTTTTTTCTTGGTCTCAGTTGCTCATGCAGTTGTTTCTTTGTGTATCAAAAAGCAAGTTAGGGAGCAAAGAATTGACATAAAGCACACTTAAAAATGAAACGATTTATTAGAGATGAAAGAGTTTTAGAAACCTTTAAAAATCCATTTTATAGACCACAGTTAAAATAGTTCCAACTATAGTTCCACACAGTTGAAATTGCGGTATGAATAGTTGAACATATGTAAGTTCCCAAGACATCTTTATCTTCCATTTCACACAAGAATGAGCAATCTAATCTACATTCAATCTCTCTTCAAGGTGAATAAAAATAGATACATTAATGTTAACGATCTTTTCCAACATATTTTAACAATGGTAGGGCTATAGGAGGAGTCTCATTCTTTTTAGCTGTTATCTTTAACACTGTGTTATGTGAGGGAGAAGTGTACTATTTTTGGCAGACCATCTCTAGATGATTTCAGCTGGGGTAGTTTTCAAAACAGATTTTGATACTGCTCAGTCTGCTGTGCTAGCAAGCATTCCCTTATGTTGAAATAACTTTTGGCACTTTGGGATTCTCTGGTGTGTACTAGTGTTCTGCTTATGAATACAGTGGTTTTAAGTGTTGGAGTTGGGTTCTTTGGCTGGGTCTGGTCTTTTTTGGCTAACCTGCTGTTCACTGTCAGCCTTACTGACATACAACATGTTTGTGTTCTAACCTGAACGTAATTTGGGGACAGCCCAGAAAGTTGCTTTTCTAATTTATCAGCATTTAGGTGATCTGTGTGGATAGAAATAAACATCAGAGGGCCCATGGGACGAGTCCTTCTCCAGAGTTACTATCTGTTTGGACAGCCTTCAGTGGGGATTATTTGAGGCAGCAGCAGGAGGTGGCAGTAAAACATCAGGGGAGAATCTAGACAATGCAAAAGAACACAACACTTTTGAGCTTTGTTCTTCCTTCTGTGGGAAAGTAAGCCATTTACTATACACTAAAGAAGGGTGCATCAGAGACACTTCTGATGGATTCCTCTGGCTTGAAATGAGTCTATAACTTTTGTGGTTTGAGTACCTCTTGAAAGGAGTTGCTCAGCAGTGCTTGCTCCAGACACTGAAGGAAAGGCAGCCAAGAGTCTTTTGCTTTTCAGTCCCTGCCTATCTGGTTAATAATACTAAGGCAACCCAGTAATCACACTGCTAGTGAAAACACACCCGTAGGTTTTCTGAAGGTGCTATAAGTGCATTCAGTTCTAACCTATTCTAACACAATATTTTTCCCTTTGGAAAGAGCCTGAAGAGGAGGAAATAAGCCTGAGCCCTGGTAATACTGGTGGCTGTGACTGGTGTTGCAGTGTTTGTGTTCATCACCAGTACATAGCTGTTGCATGTATTGGATGAAATGAAAAATTATTTGGCTGTTCATTGCCCACCTTTGGCACGGTGATGTCATGTTGCTGTACAATCAAACGTTGATTCCTTCTATGGTTTGAAATCCTCTGGCCGGATCTTCATCTCTACTCTCTTGAGTGAATAGGTGGATCCATGCCATCCGTACCAGGTGATGCCATCCATGTTCTTGGTGTGCTCTCCTTTGCGGTAGTAAACCCCATTCAGATTGGAGTCTGTGCAGCAGTTGTACCAATATCCACCTTGTCAGGAAACAAATTAATAGATTCCTGGTGAGTCATTTGTATTAATGATTACTGCTTTTTCCAGAGGACAGTGAGTAGAATGCAGCATTTAATCCCTGGAGCCTATGGCTCTAATAGTTGGGGTTGCAGGTAAATTTGAAAGTTAACATGGATAGTTAGGATCTTAAAGGCATTACAGCTCCTGTCATCAAATTAGTCCAGTAGCTTTTTATTTAGTTGCTCATTCCTCTTAGAATATTTCCTTGACATGTTTCTGACTCTGACTCAGTGAATTAGCATAGGAAATGAATGTGGGTAATTTGCTAGAGCATCTTAAGGTATTTTAAAAGTTCCTGAACTCTGTGAGTATTTACTGAGACTGAGATCAACAGTTTTATTTGCATTTTGTGTGGGACACAATGGGGAAATTAAAGAGCAAGATGTAATGAAGATAATTATCTTTGACAGAACTCAAAGGTACTAAATTAAATGAAGAGAGTAACCTCATTAGAGGCTTGTAATAGGGTAGGAATAAGGATCACAAGTCAAGCTGAATGTGGAGGTGAATATAGGAGAAGAATTACAGGTGCCTAATACTAGGACCTGAAAACTTACGAAAAAATAAGAAAAAATAAGAACCTGATAGATATTAAGGAATAACTTCCTGTATCACTGTATTGCATCAGCATGTGAGATAGTCTGGCAGATACTATAATGGGCTGGGTAACTGCATGTAGGTGAGAGCACACAAAGTTATTTAAGAGTAACGGTGTCTGTAATGCACAGTCTGGCACTTTGTAAATCAGCTTTAACTGCCAGATATCCCACATAAGTGTATTTTCCAGAATTGGTCACCTCTCCCTTGATTTGCCATTCAGATGTTACTGGTTGCATGGAAAGAGGGAGCACTGGGCTCTCTGCAGCTGACCTGAGCGGCTCTCTCGGGACAGGAAGGGGTTTGTGTGTTTTACCTTTACGGAACTGGGCGCAGTCATCCACACACTTGTCATTGTCCTTGTCCTTTGTGCTGAAGGCCGTGTTGTTGTGGTACCTCAGGGAATCTCTGCCCGTGTTCCCAGTGTAATTCCCCACAAACAGCCGGTAGCTGTTTATTTCATTGCTCAGGGTGAATTGCTGATACTGGGCATAGCGTGTGTTACCTTCCCAGTCCTGCACGGAACAGGGGAAAAGAAATCAGTCCTATGAGAATGGTTATGGAAAGACTCCCAACATCCATGGTTATATACATATATTTTTACTGTCTCAGACTGCAGAAACTGCTCTGTTAAGGCAAAAGAACTTTCCAGGGCAAAGCATGAAACTTCCAAGTCTTACCTGCACTGGTATTGTACAATATGTAGGAAACCTGATGCAGCTCTTGCCATACAATATCCTTGTGTCAGTGTGCTGCCTCAATTATTTTTTTTTCCTCTCTGAAACAGTGACTTTTAGATATTAAGCTTTTCAGTTTATACATATCCCATCCCTCAAAGCTATTGTACCAACTATAAACTAGTCTAAGTCAAACCCAAGCTTTTAGCAGACTGAAGAAATTGAGGGCAATACAAGGCAAACTCAGGTTGGAAGGAAGTGCTGCAAAATGAAAAGACTCAGAGGCTTGCAAACTTTTTGGGACATCTCGTTTTGAATTTTTAAATCTGAGACGGTCAGCAGTTTGATCTCTGTCTGCAGTGGCTTCTGCAGGATTTTCAAGAACCCTATGTGTTCTGACACAATCTCTTTGCAGACAGAAGGCTGTGCCACTGACTTTGCACAGGGGAGAACATACTTCTGTCTTGTGTTTGAATGTATCCCTAGGTTGATACTACTTTCTTCTCCTGTAATTAAAGCATGCAAATTCTTTGGGCCTCCTATAGAGATAGGAAATGATATCTGGTACTGGGGAATCATTTTGTGCAAAAAACCTTTTGCTGCTGAAATTAAGAGCTTATTAATTACCTCCAATTCTACTCGCAGAACAGTGGGGCGTCTTGAAAGTCGGTAGATATTTTCATTTCCCAGCCAAAAATCTCCCCTAATATTGCCAAATCCTTCCCTGTATTGTTTCCAGTCCCTATTGAATGATGTCAAACCAACTTTACGTCTTTGGATGACAGTCCAGCCACCTCCGTCTGTCTCCATGTCACAGAACACCTGGAGTAGGAAAAAAAGGCAGTGGTTACTTGTCAGTAGACTTAGGAAGGTTCAGTTCTCTTAACACAAGACATTGTTCCAGATTTCACAACCTGAAGAAATTTCTATGGCAAAAAATTATTAGATAAATCCTTTTTCTATTTTCCTTCTTAAATGTACACTCTTTCTTTCCTTGAAGTTTGCTTACGTAAAGATGCTGATGGCAAGTGCAGAGTACCAAAACTTAGTGAGTGCTCTTTTCATCTCTGTAGAGAAGTATTTCTAGGTTATATTTTAAAAGACATGTAATATACATTGTGTACTTAACATCCTTACCTCTAGATCTGGAATTCCCAAAAATTCATCAGGAGGTAGCTTGTAAACACCAGAAATTCGGTAGTTCCTCTGGTAAAGTGATGAGCAGTCATAAACAGCATCTACTTGAATCAGAACCAGAAAGTGAGAATCTGAGCAGCAAGAACTCCTCTTCTGTGAAGGTGCTTTCTGCAGAGTTTAGTTTGTAATACAAGGAGTAATGAAGAAGGCTTTCCACAAGTCTAATGTTTTCCTGAAATGGCTTAGTTTTGAGTAGTGTATGCATTGGCAAAAGGTGTTACAACTTTTTTTTTTTTTTTTTTAACCTCTGCCATGCAAAAAGACATCTCTGCTTTCTCTTCACATTGTCGTGGTGTGTCTGTGCTGGAAGGTTTATTTGCTGACCCCCTCCTAAGTAATAAAGATTTATCCAATGGAGTGGCCAGGCCTGCTGCCAGGTGTCTGTTTTGAGTGTGTGAACAGGTTGGCCGAGTTTGTGGCTGAGGGATATTTGTTCAGCCCTTTCTGCACTGGCGTCTGTGACAGAGGAGGTGTCTTTTAGCTGCAGTTAGGCAGCCTGTGAAAGCCTCTTTTCCTCCTGGTGCAGGAACTGACTTGAACATGGTAAAATGCACAGTGATTCTGAGAAGGATAAATGAGCTGACTCAAGGCTTTTTCCTGTCTGACAGTTTTCAAAAATGCCTCTTACCTGGTGAGGTGAGACACATCTGTCTTAAATACCTTCTGGGCCAGTTTCTGCTGTGTGTAACTGTGTTTTCTCCAGCTTCAAAGAGACTTGTTATGGTGTAATTTATTTTTAAGGCCAATTATAAATAGTGACGTGTCAAAACTAACCAGGTGGAACTATTTTAGAGGAAGAATTAAGTAAATAGATCTAGAAGTTTTTCCTTAATGTTAGAAAAAAACCCAAATGAAGTCTTGGCAAACCCCGTTGAGACTGAGACAATTTAAGCTCTTTGCAGTGAATTTCGTTTCAAGAGAAAAGTCAACAAAGTAGATGCTTTCTTCTAGAAGTGCCTTTGCAGGTAGCTGACCTAAAAATGCACCTGCATTCCACATTTAGTACAGGCCTGTGCAATCACTGTGTGCAGTGAAATTTTCCCTCAGGGAAGAGAATTTTGAAGAATTTAACTGTGTTCTGGCTAGGCATATATCAACAGTTTGTATCTTGCATCATTTACAGCCTTGAATTTTTAAGAATTATCTTTCAAAAATAATTGATCACTCTTTTTTACTCTGGTTCAGAGATAGTCATAAAGATAAAATTACAAATCTTTAGTAATTCCTGGAGAGCATTTTTAATTGTTTTAACGATTACTAGTCTCCTGTCAGCACTGTGAACTCAGAGATTATTACTGCCAGAGCCATTCCCTTACAAAGCTATCTCCCATTCTTTCAAGGATTGGTACCGTAGTGCTCAGAAAATGAAATATTAGACTGAATTCCTCAGTGTAGAAATGCAGTACGTGTTCAGCTTCTGCACTCCCTAAAAACAGACATTGATATAAAAATACAGATGAAGAAATTCAAGCTAGTTTTCTCAGGATCACTGCCTAAGCAGCAGTGTTCAGTGTGCATGCTTTCTGCCGATGTTAGTGGGACATGCTAGCACTAGGAGCTTAGCCATTAGCTGTGCATTGAGAGATGCATCTGGGAGCCTGGTGACTCCCTCCTTACCAGCTGATGTTTGTGTGACGGTCTGAGCTGCCTGCAGCTGTATGATGTCTATCTGGTTGTTCATTTCGGAGTATTTGCTCTCAGCATCGACGAGGCGGGACTCCATCTGCTTGGTGCTCCCTTCCAGCTCCATCACCTGCATCACCACATTCACCCAGTCCCCTTCCTGCTTCTTGCTCAGCTCCTGCAGCATTCTGCTCAGGTTGGCTACCTGCAGCTTGAGCTCCTTGATCTCCTCGCAGCAGCCTGGCGTCTTTGACTGTGCATTCCCATTGCTCATTCTTCTCTTGGGAGGTTTCTGCAGCAGTGCTGGGTAGATCGCCACGGACACGGTGACGAGGCAGAGCCACGCCAGCTGAACCGTGGGTCTTGCTGGCATTTTTGCTTACAGCAACAGAAACCTTCCAGCTGACTGCAATAGTCTGAATGCAGCTGGGATAGGTATGAAATTTCCTGCAGCAGCCTGGTACCTTCCTGGCTTCCAATGAAGTGAGTCTCTGAAGGTGGAGCCTGAAGAAGTGGCTTTTTTTCAGACCCCTCCTGTCAGAGTCTATGCACTTTGGAAGTCTGTCTCAAAGCATCTTATATACTATTTTTCTGTTTACCTCCACCGCCCTGAAACTATGAAGAGCTTGCTGGCCCCTCCCAGTTCATCTGTTCACATCAGGTGTTTACAGGGTGAAATTGGAACAGGTTTCAGCCAGGAAAGGTTGAGGAGAGCAGGAGAGACTTCCCTCAGTTCTGTCTTGATGGGGTGTATGAGAGGGGTAGGAAATGAGGAGAATTTCCAGCAATTATTGCCTATTGGACTGGAGCCCTCTTGGTGACTAGTTCTGGCACTTAAATAACATGAGAGCATTAGAGATCCAGAATGTGAAAAGGCTGTTCAAAATGGGTGAGTTTATAGAAGTTAAAGGAAGGTAACTCCCTGGAAGATAGCCCTGGCTGCTACAAGTCCTGCTACAACCCCAGAAGTTGTAGGGGGTAACTCTATGCTTGCAGTACTTCTTAATTTAGACACTATTTTAGCAAATGAATTAGTTAAGCATCTAATTCTCTTCTCTCTGGACACTGGGGTCTCTGCACTACTAATGTTGTAAAATCCACTGCTGGTTTTTTAGAGATGGGATATCTGAGGGTGGGATGAAATGAAATCTGCAGAATGTGTAAGTAAAAACTCACTCCTCTGTTTATTCATAGTGGGCAAGTGAAAGGACATTAAGTAATGGTGAGAGTCTATGAAAAATTGACACAGGGTGGTTGTTTTTACAGGCAATGTGATCTAACTCCAGTGTTATGGAGGCCAGTTTATTAATAGGATTTTGACAGGAAAATCTATGGGTAATTGAAACATCCATGGTTACATAAAGAGTAGATTTTAGAGTAAATCTTACATTTTTAGACATTCAGAGTATTGGTCCAGTCTCAGCTGGCTGAGATATAAGAGGAGAGGAAGTTGCTGTCTTTTAACAGTTCAGAATCATATTATAGCAGTTTGATCCCCAAATAAAACCATTTCAGCAAAGGTGCAGCCTTCTGCAAAAGATCTCCAGGCTTAGTTCTAGATCCTTATGGATAAGTTGTTTCTCCCCAGGCCAGCTGCTCTGTAATTGCCTAACATGTGGGTTCTTGCATCTTCCTGCAAAATTTCTGATTATGATAATGGGCAGAAATAAGATGAAATAAAGGATTAAATGCCTCATGTGTCTGCTCATTTCATGAAGGCTGTGAAAGCTTCTTGATGTCCAAGGAAACAAAAGAAAGCTAATCTTGCACCTCTTACAAAGGACATTAGGACAAGCCCAGCTGACACACCCTATCCCATCTGGGCGACTTTTGCTGATCCAAAGTGGCTGCGGGATTTCTGCTTGATTAGGAACCATTAGAAAAGCCTTGCTGACCTGACATTTGCTTTTAAAGAAATAGAAAGCACAATTGCTTGTTGATGCAGTTTCTCTCCCTCCTCAGGTCTGATACACTTGTTGCTTGATGCTTTGTTATTGCCTCTGATTTGCACTGGGCTGGCTGATAGTTTTTCCTCCAAAACAGACCCACAAGGGTGTGAGGATTTTGGGAGATGAAGTCATCAAAGCACTGCAGGAGTGGAATATGAATACAGGTGTCTCGTAAACCTGAATTTTCATAGAGGAGGAAGAGGGGATCTTTAGGAGGAGGTCAGAATTAGAGCTCTCCAAACAAGCAGTTGTCTTGTGGGTGACTGGCTGCCTGTGTGCTGTGCTCAAGAGAAGACCACTGGCTCTGTCATGTCAGCTGGCGAGGCCACTGTGTGGGATTGGTGAGCTGAGCTACTGCCAGAGAAATGCAAGTACAATTTGTTTAGAGCACAGAGGGTACCTCCATAGCAGATCATAGGCTTCAGTCGATTTTTGTCATGGGCATTCCAGAAACCTTCCATAGCAAAATTGCTTTTTATACTTCAGACCAGAAAGTGCCACTGCACACAGATGAAAGCCTGACCTTTTTGTTCTGCCTCTAATCCTGTCTGAGCCCTCTTCCAGCTGGAGCTTCTGTCATTCCCAGAGGCAAATTCTTCTCTGGCTTCCTCTGATGAGAAACATGTTTTTGTCACAGTTGGAATGGAGAATAGGACAGGCCAGACTCTGCTTCTCTGCCCCAAAAAGCCACCCTGCTAACACCCCCATTGTGTTACACAGGACTTCAATCCATTCTGCTGCTGCTCCCACTCACCATAACTCTCCTGTCTTGGGCAGATGTGGAAGAGGGGAGCCACTTGTAGGTCCATGCATTCCCTCTTTATACAAGTTTTGAAAGGATCCAAGATTCAGTTGAACACACGTGTTACAAAACACCACAAAAAGGCCTCCAAATCTCTTCTCTAAACTGGAATATTTAATTGGGAATGAGACAGCCAGGGTTTTATTTTGGATTCACCTTCTAATTTGTGTATCCAAATGCAAGCAATCTTTCTTCTGAGTATTTTGATTTACCTGTTTAAAAGAGAACACATTGTTTTGTGTAAGAGGGTGACAACAGATATATATTATGCAGGAATGGAAAAGAGCACAAATCTTCCCATTACTTTTGAGAAAGCATTAAAGGAGATTTGGGCAGAGACATCCCATGTCAGAAATACCAACCGTAGTGGAATTTGACTTCTTTATGAGTATTTGCAAGGTGGGTCTTTCCCAGTTTCATGGAGAACTGAACGTGGTCACTGAGGCAGCAATAGCTAGATGGTAGCCATTGCCAGGTTAGGTCAGTAGTTGGAGCTGACAAAAGCTGTTCTGTACTGTTCTACTTGTGATTTGAATTCAGGATCCTGGTACATTTTGTAAAGAGGTAAAGTTTGTGGCATAGCTGGGGAGAAATGGGTTCTGTGATTACTGGGTGGGTCCTGTTCTTTCCTTTCTCCAATACTGATGGAGAAATTGAGCATCATTTGGCCTGAAATCCATCACCCTAGTTTTCCTCCATTATATTTTGTATGTGGAAATACTGTGGTACATGATAGCTAAAAAGACAAGATCCTAAAGTCAAGAACATGAGACAGATACTTTTTGGCTTCATTCATGATGTAGTTCTGAAGTGCTTGGGAGAACTGAGGCTAAACGTGGTTTCAATTTCTATGTGCCATATGTTTATAATGTTGATTGATGTTACTAAATGCAAATATATTAGTATTACTTGATTAGAACCAGTTACCTCCTGTCCCTGGAGGGCCAGATTAAATTAGAGGTGAGTTTAAATGATTGCCTTCTCTGGGAAGCTGTTCTGGCAGGTGTATGCAAAGCTGAGACAAGAAGAAAAGCTCAGTGCCCTGTGGCTATTTATTTGGTAGCCATTCATTGCAAACCCCTTAAATATGCATCTGGCAAATGCTTAGAATCTGGCATTCCTGGTGCTTGCTGAGGTGGCAAAGGCTCTCATCAGCTCTCAGCTGGCCCATCGTGGAGTCCACACTGTGTTGGAGCTCTGAAATACTGCTTTTCCCTCCCAGGAAGTGTGAAACTGTTTACCTTTGGCTTTGGAGGTGCTCATAAATGCTCCAACTTTCACTCTGCTACAGCTCTGTGGTCAGGACTGTGTTGTAAATATCTGAAACTATATGGGATGGGTAGAACAGGGGAGAGAGCTCGATGAGAGACAAAACACTGCTATTTCCTGCTGTTATTTGTGATTTCTTTTTTATTTAAGGCATCCCCTCTTTGCATAACCAAAACACAAAGACCTGCTCTGTGTTTCACCTTTTTTTGTTAAATATCTTGCTTAGCAATTTTTTTCTTCTCTGCTTTCTGGTTAATAAAAAATAGATGATACAAAACCTTTTGCAGCCTAAGCAGTCGGGCTGGCTAAGAAATTTATTGTAACATTTTTCACTGATTTTTCTTTCAAAGCTGATGAATGTTTTTATTTGATTCGCAAGCATTTATATCAAGATTGGGAATTTGGCCAGTTTTGATGCCTGTGAGCAATGTGGTGTCTCCTTGTTGGAAGCTGAAGGGGCTGCTCTGGCCTGGAAGCACTGAACCATCACAGCTCTTTATTAAAAACAGTTCTTTCCTGGTATCAGTTTCTCCAACGTATTTGTTCCCAGAATGGGAATAATTTCTAGTGGCATGATGGACATGCATTGGTTTTCTGAGTTGTTTTAGGGACTGTGAGTTGTTTTCTGAGGTTTCTTGAGTCAAGGACTGGGGGATGCCTGAACACAGATAAATCACAGAATTGGGGAAAATGGCCAACAAAGCCAATTCCTTTTGCCAGAGGATTATCTGTTCCCCCAAGTCTCCACAAAGTAGCAGTGCCTTCTAATCCCAGAAGCAGCTCTCAGCACTTCTTCAGAAGGAAAAACAAGCTTTACTGAGGCTGGTAAAATCTGTCATATAGAGAATCTTTTTAAACAAACTTGAGGAGACTGAAAAAAAGAAGAGTTTGTCTTCTTGTCTAGGCTCTGCATGCAAGCTGCTTTATTACAAAAATAAAGTTTCTCTGTTATGTTTTGGGATGCATTCTGGCAATAGGAAATATGTGTATTCCCTCACAGATGGGTTTGAGACCGCTTGAAAAGACTGAATTAAAATAAAAGGTTTTCTCTTATCATTTTTATGAGAAGATGAGGAGAGTCTGATTGCTTCTGAGTTCTTGAAAATTTAATATATTTTGAGTGACAGAGAATATTGTCAATATCAAAGATAATGGAAGACTGGAAAGCTCCCAGGACTGTATAAAAGAGGACATTTCTACTAAACATTACACATTTATGCCTCGGGTTTGTGGGGGAGAAAAGTCCATCATTTGAGTTCTCTTCCCACTGAAGACAGTAAAGTTGTTTTTTATTCCCAGTTCATGTCTGGTTTCTGTTTAAATAACCTTTAAAATATACAAGCAATAGGAGTATATTTCTCCTAAATATTGTTATTGTTTGTGATTCTAGCTCAGTGTACATGGAAAACCTACAGTTTTGATATCTTAATAATCAAGCAGTAGGTTTATGTAGCCTTTCACTACTGATAAAATTTGAAGATTTAAGATTTTTGACCAAGATTTTTATATTAGGGAGTTTGCCAAGAGTAGTCACTTTTTGTAGGGATAGAGTGACATAGCAATTGGAATATGTTTTTTGTCAGAAGGCTTGTTTACATTTTAATATCCCCCTCATCATGATCAAGTGCTCCAAATAGGTCAGGGTTGGACATTATTCTCGCTGCAGTACAGATACTGTTTAAGAAACGGGGGGGAAATTTAAATTATATTGTTCTGCATAATTAATTATGCAGTGAGCCCAGGTGGGCTGAACTCATAGCAAACTTTATTGATAAGAATTAGTTTTGCAATTGATTTATGCTCATTTAGAGGGAAAGTATAAGGATCTTCTGTTGTTTTGTTGTTTTTTCTAATCACTTTGTTTATTGAATAAAATGTGAAATGAAATGGTGGGTATTAGGCACTGAAATTAGTGCATTAGTTCAAAGTATATAAAAGTCTAGTTGATATGACTATGACTTAGGAAATCTTGTTATTTCTGTGGTCTCCCTCCCACTTGCAAGCATGGGACAGCTCTGTCTTGAAATAGCTTCAGAATATTTTAGGTAAGTATGTTAGCATTGAAAACACATAATTTTGAAATCTTTTCCTTGAGCATTAGTACTGGAAGACCCTGCCAGCCCATAGCAGGCAGCAGAGCTGGATACTTGGGCCTTTCCTGAGAGATAAGATGTAACCTGTAACCTACCAAACTTATACCTAAAAACTGCTAAAATGTTCTAAATGCCCACAAAATGTTCTTTTATGCCCTCCTGCCAAGCCTTCAAGTAGGAGATAGTGGTGGGGTTTTTTCTAGCTTTTTAACAAAAACGAGCTGATGAATATGTTCTTCCCTCAGTGGATATGGAGAACAATTGATCTTTTCCTTTAATATTAAAGTTAACATTATTCTGAACTAGGAATAATTGCAAGGACATCTGCCAGTAAACAAAGACTTAAGTTACTGTTTGGCAAGTTACCCAACAGCATTGGCTCTCATATCTCGAGAGAGAATTTTTCCCACTTTCTCTTTAATCCAGAGAGATTTTGTAATTATCTTTTTCCGGATACAAGGAGAAATCCATTCCCTTGGTTCTGATCCAGTAAACTGCCCTGATTTCCAGCAGCAGCACTGTGGCTAAAAACCTCTGGCATCTATGCCTGGCTGGAATATTAGCCCTCGGGGCCTTTTCTGAGTGCCTGGATGCTTTTCTGCAGTGTTTTTGTTTCTGTTCAGTCTCCAGCATGGTGGCTAGAAAACAGCTCTGTAGTGCTTTTAAGAGTGTTATGACATTTAGGCAGATTCTGTCTGAGCACAGACTCTTCAGGTCTACAGGGAGAGGAGCAGTGCCTTCGTGGAAGGAAGGTGAAAGGGAAGGAAAGCACAGAATGTCGTATTTTCTAAATGTGTGTTTTGAATGTACCAGGTTCAAACAGTGTGTACACAAAATGGGCTGGGAGCGGGGAGCCACAACATTTACTGCTTTCCCAGAAATGGTCCTAAGCACAGGGAAAAGCAGCTGCCAGGAGAGGCTTATCCCTGTCAGAGGCTTATCCTAGTCCACAGAATTACCTGTCACTGCTCACGGTGTTCTAGATCATTTGTTTCAGGAGAGTAATTTATGATTATTAACAACTACTTGTATTCTTGTCAATCAAAGTCTTTCTCCATTCTCTCCCTATCTTTACCTTCTGTTTAACCTAACCATAAATAGATTTGAGACACTTAATTCTACTTTGGACAGTCAAGAAAGTAAGAAACAAAAGGAGTAATTGAGTGCACTAGGGAGCGGCAGAAGAGCAGTGCTAATTGTTGGATAATAAAAGATAATGGTCAATTTTGTCAGGATGTGTTGTCAAGAAAGATAACTTGGAAGAAATTAACTGTCTGACATGCTGGAAGTGATGTGTCTGCCAATGGCTCTTTAAATTATCAGGGCATGAAATGTGACAACCACTTATCAGTATTACGAGGCTGCTGCCAAGCTTTCCCTTGGGAAGCTAGCTGGACTTAGTGAGATCTTTGACTATCTTGTTAAAAAAATGTCATGGTCTGTTTCAAGTGCTTCCCATTGTTGGGTGCCAGTCATCTTGAGCTGTGATTATGGTATATTCTTAGTCTGGCTAAATCTGGTTGTAGCTCAACCAATCTGAAGTCCTATTTCCAAGAGTATTTTACTTGACATTCACAGGTGTCCAGAGTATGTCTAGGAGCTTGATTCTTTACTTGTCAGGAAAGGAGGCTTCCAGAGACAGAAGAAATGTAGCATTCATTTGAAAAATTTCCCTTTTTTTGTCTGTGTATTACTCCCTTTAATACTTCAGATTTGCTTGTCTGTTACTGATCCCCTGCCCTCTTATAAAGGGGAAATCATGCAGCCATTCTGATGATGGCAGGCAAGAAAGAGCATTTCTGAGAGCTGCCTGTGTCTATGGTCCTGTTCAAAGACCACTGAAAGTCTCTTTGCACTGCACTCTGTTGCCATGTTTTGTTTTGTTAATTATACTGCTTCCATTCCAAACATTAACTAATGTTGATATTGGGCTGTAGGATGCGTTGTAGGTGCTCAGGTGTTGTGATGTTGCTTTGAACAATTTGCACTTCTGGTTCTCTAGTGTCAGTAGGGAGAGTGGAGGGCAATGAACCAGAGGCTGTTCATAAACAAGCTTTATAAAATAGCAGAAGCTTGATAAAAGGTTAATTTCCTCGTTAAATTTGGGTTTAGGAGAAGTGCTACTCACTGAGTACCCCATTTCTGATAGTAAAATAAGAAAACCAATGTGAAATAGAAATTATTTAAGAGAATAGCTGTACATCATGAACTAGAGAATCAGGTTCAAGAGTAGCCTATTTGCTTGTGCTTCATAAAACTCAGCTAGCCTTGCAAAGCAAGTACCTCCCTGGTTCAGACTGAGGATTGGTTGTGATGGCAGCAGTTTCTGGTGTGTTCTTGAAAACCAGCAAAAGAAAAGTGCCAGTGCTGGTTAGTACCAATGCAGAGGCTTTGTATGAAATGTGAAACTGAAATTAGGGTTGCACGCTTTTTATGTCATTTCCTGGTGACATTTGTCAGCTGTTTTAATGATGTAGACTGCTTCCTGCATCATTAAAATCTTCACTCTGATTTTTGAAGAAGTTGGTGGTCTGTTTAAGAGAAAGGGGAGGACAAAAGTTAGTACTGTAAAGCTCTTAAGTGCAGCTGTTTGAAAAACCATGCCTTTAAAATTCTTTGCAGCTATTCTTCTCACTGTGCAGGCTGTTACGTAGAATTGATAATCATGTACTATCTGTTTGGTGTAACGAGTCTTGAGACTATGTGCAGAGAACATGTGTGCACCTATTGTTTTGAAAATATATAGTCATTGTGTGCCTTAAGTAGTTCCATTGGTGTTTCTGAATGACAGAACTTGGTATTATCAAGGAGAAGCTTCTACCAACCCCTAATATGTCCACTGTGTTAAATCATCTTTCTTTTCCTGCCTTTCCAGCATTAACAATAAACTCCAACAGCCAGAAGCAGCTGCTGGGGTGCTGGAATATGCCATGAAGCACTTTGGGGAGCTGGTGAGTCCTGCTGGATATTTTGCTTTTTCATGTCTTATGTTTTTATGGTTTGTGTAGTTAGTTTTTTGGTGGGTGGTGGTGTGTTTTCTCAATCCATCACATCGAGGTTCTATCCCTGCTTATAATATTTCATTGTTCATAAAGAAGGGCCTTGCTGCCTACAGGGATGTTCAGTGAGCACTTTGCTGCAAGTGCTGGGCACAGGGAGGGCTGCAGGAACCTGATTTGGAGAAGAATTTTGCAGCTGCTGTTGATACTAAATGCAGCTGTGAGCAGCTAGCAACTTGATAACGTGAGTCCTTTTATTTAGCATAAGCTGGGAAGGGAGGGAGTAAGTTCCTGTTCTAAGCTTGAAGGATTTGAAAAACTGCATCAGCACCTTCCAGGTAAGGATTTAATGGAAGTTAATCTCTAGTCTCTCTCAAAAGTGTTCACAGGTATTATTTAGAATAGCAAGTTAACCAGTACCTTACAATTTAGACTGCTCACCAAAATCAAATAACCCCATTATGTGTTTGTTCTGTGTCTTTGTCAGAATGATGTACCCTTTTTTCATTCTTCTCATTTTATAAGTCATTTAATTTGTGTTCAAGGACCAAACCACCTATGCTCTCCTGACAGTTCTACTGGTGAAAAGATGATTTTGCAGTGGTAATTGTTGCAGTGTTTTAGGATGATTAGGAAAAGGAAGGCAGCCATGGAAGCACAGTAGAGCAGCCTCTTTAAGTAGTAACCACTCGAAAGTGGGAGCCAGGTATAAGCACAAAATGGTGGAAGTCCTCTAGTGTAGGATTACGTGTGGTTTTGACCTAGACTGGAAAATAAGTCCTTTTTGGGAGAAGTACAGACTTCAGAACATCTTTGCAGCTCCTTGGGTGGATTGGGCAAAGTTCTGCATTACCTAATTCTGACTTCACTCTTTAGCAGCAATATAGTTCTAGCAGTAAATGTAGTTCAAAGCACAGAGTTTGCCAGAATAGGCAATGAAAAGAAATTAAGAGGAGCTGTGAGCTCTACTTTCAGGGACTTAATTGAAATATGGCTTAGCTGAGAAGTTAAAGGGCTAAGTGGAGGACCTGGCATGCAAAGCATGGATTATAGAGACTCTTCCCACAGGTCTGTGAAAAGAATCTGCTCTGCAGCCTATGTCAAGACATGAGCTGCCAAGGACTGAGCAAAAAAACATTGGCAGAGAAAAGTATGGAAATATATTAAGCCATTTTATTTCTTGAAAATGAGAAACAAAATCTAGAAGGAAAGACTGAAGAAAAGTGTTTAGCTGATAAGGATCACTGCTTGGCTAACTTTTAATGGCTTTGTTACAAACCATTGCCATCCCTTGTGAAGGGTGGGATTGGGCCCCAACTTCATACTACCTTCTGTATGAAGTAATTGCCTAGCAGTAGCCAGATGCAAAGTTTGGGCTTTTTTTCTAGTTAGTCATTCCATTCCTGAACGCAGGGCTGTTTTTCTTGTTTGAATGCAGGTATGTGTGACAATGGGAAGTGGAATATGTTACGGATTTACCCTTTTTCCTATTCCACTCACTCCACGTCTCCAAAAAGAAAACCACAAGCTGCTGCGCTGGTATTTCAGTGGCACTGAGTAAGGGGGTGATGTTGGATTAATCCCTCTGGTAAACCTGAGTTCATTTCTGGGCAGGTGGAGCAATGCCAGGATTCCAGTTTTCACAGTAGCTCAAAGCTCTTCTCTGTATCACAGAAGTCCATGACGATATTTAGAATGAAAAAAGGGTGAAGTGACCAGCACAGACACAGAATATTTTTAGGAAAAACTGTGGTAGTTAATACAGAATGATCAATGTTAAGCCTGCTGTTTATTTTTACTTTTTTTCCCCTTCCCTTAGGAAATTCAAGCGACCTGGTATGAAAAGCTTCATGAATGGGAAGATGCTCTGGTGGCCTATGACAAGAAGATGGATACAAACAAAGATGATCCTGAGCTGATGCTGGGACGGATGCGTTGCTTGGAAGCACTTGGTGAATGGTAAGAGAGGAATGCCTGAAGACTGAGGAAAATGGTGTTTCTCTGTTCTCTGAATGCTGTCATTCAGGTGCAAATTTTTTCCCTGAAATCCTATTTACTACCGCTTACTTTGAGTATTTGTGGGGAATCTCGCTTTGTTCATTGAAGTAAGGATTGGTAATAACATCTCTAAGCCTTTTGGGACTGGCTGTCTGGTGAGGTAAGGTCTCTCTGGAAGAGAATCTGCAATCTTATAATCAGGTCAACCCCATTTACAACAAAGACATAGTAAATAGAGGAAACCTTAACTGAGCAGAACTTGTCAGAAACAGTCATAAAAGGAGCCCATTGTGACCCTGCTTTTTAAGCTCTGATCAAAACATGAGGGATTTCTGTTTTTATTCAGTGTCAGACCTATGCCTTGTAGAAGGACAAGGTTTTCCTTATTAGTCTTTTTCAGCATTTCTTAATCCTCGTCTTTGTGGACATTTAGTATTTCAAGTTTTGTGTCAAATGTCTGCTGTCAACACAAAGCTGATTCGAGTCAGTGTTTGTGAGAGGGTGAGCTGCTGGTGATTTACAGCTTGCTACTTAACTGGGGGCTTCTGGTTTTTCTCGCTGTTCAATTCCAAGAAGATAATTGGAGAAGGCACCCTGTTCACTGTGGCGTGCAGTTCTACCCAGGGGCAGGTGTGGGTTCGACCAGGTTCCACCTTTCTACTGAGCTTTGCATGTCACGAGCTCTCTCCTGATGGGTCCTGACGTGAACCCACGGGATGGCACCACAGTGAGGAGATTCCTCTTCGCTAAAGTAATTTTACTGCTAGAAACAGGACTGTTTGAGAAACCTAATTCTGGCAGCATTTTCTGCCCTTTTTATTTCTAAACAAGGGTGAGACATATAGGGTGTAGCTTTTCCAGCAGAGAAAGTAGATCCTCTTACTGTGCATTCCTCAATCAGTTATACGAGTAGGCAGTTCTCACCAGGGATTTGAAGAATTTTTCCGTCCTGCAGGATGCGTATTTGTGTTAAGTGTCCTTTCTGAACCTCCTACTTATTCATGTATCAGCAACAAAAGGACAATTTTCTTCTGTTGGAGCGAGATATAATGGATCTATTGATAGTCTCTAGTGATGAGAGCAGTCAGAGTCTCCAAGTTCTCTTGTGGAACTGGACTCCAACTCTGTGCAGATGTTTTTACAATTCAGAAGTGTTTTGCAAAGTGCTGTCTGCTGCCTTGCAGCTGACTCTAGAGATGTCAGCCTGAGGCTGAGGATTCCATAGTTTGGCTGCTGATACTCTTCAGTAGTGTTTGTGCTGCTGGAGTCTGCTTGACAGGATAAGGCAGATAATCTAGAATTATATTATGCAGCATCATTATTTCAGTTCTCTGCTGTGATATTTTGAGACTACAGCCAAAACATTCCCAGCCATTTGTCTCCTCATGTAGTTACTCCTGTAGGACCTGTAGTGTTTTATCAGCATCTGTGAGGTCCTGATTTACTGCTGTTGCTAGGTTTGGCTTGGTTTTTCACTTGCTTTGGAGTTTTTTTCTTCCTGAGCCATTAAGCTGTCAGAATGACTATCTTGCCTGTTGCAGCCCATTGGTTCTGTTTGACTAATTCATCTTCCTCTTTGGGAGGAGAGAGGATGACAGTGGGGAAGGCAAGTAGTTTTCCCTCACAGTTGGCGGCTGTTTCACCGCTACAGAGTATCCAGCCTGAGAAATCCTGGATCTACAACACCCAGGGTAATTGGTTTGATTAGTGGAGCATTCACAGTTGATTTGAAAGAAATAATATAAAAAATCCTGATGCTTCCTCTCCGCTGGAGATGAAAGATTCAGATGCCCTCTGAGATCTTGCCATGGCAAGTCTTCATATGAAGTTACAGCAACATTCTATCTGCAGTCTTTGTCTTCAGACTTGATGTGTTAATTCAAAATGTTTGCTGGTAGGAACCATGCCCAAGCTATTCAGATCATATGTTTCTTCTACTGACAGTTGCAAAAATTTTAAGCATCCTTTTTTTTTGGTGGTGGTTTGTTTGTTTTCTTGAGAATGATTTTTTTTCTGTATTTATAGACTGGCATTATGAGTCCAATTTGTAAAGTAGGCATTAACAGCCGCTGAGGAGCAAATGCAAACTTCTCTTTGGATGTGTATTTTCAAAACATAGTGTGCCTTAAAATTATTTTCTGATGATAGGATATTTGTCATCAGACTAGCATGGTTGAGTTGGCCAGAGGAGTCAAATCCTGTTCTCCACCCAGTGTAAAAAGCACGATGTGGCAGGTTGTTGTTGTATCAGTGGGAAGTGGTTGTTATAATGAGGCAGAATTCTTGGAAGAGACATTTTGCTGATCAGAAATTGTGGATTCTTCTTAGGGGGCAGCTCCACCAGCAATGCTGTGAAAAGTGGACCCAGGTGAATGATGAAACTCAAGCCAAGATGGCCAGGATGGCTGCTGCTGCTGCTTGGGGTCTAGGTAATGTAGACTCCTGTGCTGGGGTGCAACAGCACGTGGGGTGCAAGCACAGATAGTTTTAACATACTTCAGAACTACAGGATACAGGAAACAGCAACATTAAGGAACCACATTATTTACACTGGGAAGTGAAGTAAGTGTCATTCCATATTGAAGTCCTTTGGAAAACCTGCATTTTCATCAAGTCTCCCAGTGTGGTCTCCAGTAACAGAGTGGTGTGAGCAGATGATCAGTTGCTTAAATGCTCCCTTTTGCTTGGCTTTACACTGAACAGAGCTCAGGCTGGAAATGAGATAAAAAGACTTCCTCAGATTTGTGGCAGACTCTTATTTGCAACAAGAACAGTATCTGTTGAGCATTTTAGAGATTGTGTCTGCTGAGTAGACTATCTTAAGTGGAATGAATCTGTAGTGGTCCAAATGTCCATTTATGTTGATAGCAAGATATTTACTAGAGAAGCTTTTGAATCACTTGCTCTCTGCCAGCCTTTGCTGAGAAAAATTCATCTTTTACTTTGTAGGGCCCTAATCCATTCAAATGTTCTGGAAGTGTCAGAATTTTAAATTTTTCATCACAGAAAAGGAAAGAACCTTTTCCACAAGGATAACAATTTGTCTAGTAGAAAAATGCCTGTGTTTTTCTTGTCTGTAGTTATGTGTATGTTTATGTATATGATAGTGTCCCTGCCGAAGACAGGCTGTTGGAGAGCTGACTTAAATGCAGAAGTACCACACAGCACTCAGGCCTAGGCACTGATGTCTAAGCACCACATCAAAGCTGTGTTCTGTTGCCACATTGCAGAGAAGGCTGTTGTGTTACTGAGGATATCTGTGTCTCTGCAGGTCAGTGGGACAGCATGGAAGAATATACTTGCATGATCCCCAGGGACACCCATGATGGTGCTTTCTACAGGGCTGTGCTGGCACTGCATCAGGACCTTTTCTCACTGGCTCAGCAAGTAATTATCTTCCTTGTTGGTATCCCAAAACCTGGTTTAAGAAGTTCTAGGCTATAGAGTTTCATGGAAAAACAGGCTGTTGTAAAGCAGTTGGCTCTAACCTATGAATTGCCCAATAATGTTTTTTCCATGGATGTATTAGACCTGGGTGATAGATCTTAGCTTGTATTTCCAGAAACGTAGCAGTGAATGTATGTACAGACAGCAGTGGTCCAGTTCTGTGGAACATAAGAAGGCTTTAGTCATTTTTTGGTTTTTTTTGCTTCTGTGCCTCTTTTCTAGACAGGCAAGGCATAAGGATTATCTCAGCAGGGGTTCTGTTCTACAAGGCACTGATTGTAAATTGCCAGGAATGCCTGAGACACCTGTAAGATTCCTGATGAATTTTTTGGTGCACTTCTGTCTCTTACAGCTTTTTCAGTGAAGTGCTCAGATGTATCATGTACAATAATCTTAATTTTTCTGGGGACATTGATAAATCTCAAGTCTTGGATTGAGATACCAAGGCAAGGAATGAGTCTATTAAAAAGAGCTGTATCAGTAATGCTTGTTTGTCACAGAGGAGATTTGCAGAGCGACTCTGTAGATGTGGAACGTGTTGTTTACTTTCCAAACCACCTATGCTCTCCTGACAGTTCTACTGGTGAAAAGATGATTTTGCAGTGGTAATTGTTGCAGTGTTTTAGGGTGATTAGGAAAAGAAAGGCAGCCATGGAAGCACAGTAGACCAGCCTCTTCCAAGGAAGTTTCCAAGGAAGCTCAAGTCCTGTTTCTCAGAATTCTGTGCTGGCTTGCCGACTTAGATAAAGGAGTAATTCCATCTCTGCTGTCAAAACCCGTACATAGATTTTTGGATGATGTGCACAGTAAAATTAACCAGGCATTCAAAAGGATAGAGTTTGTGATTAACCTTTAACATTTTTGAACAGGAAAAGCTATAGGTGAGAGATTATATAATGACTAGAACTAGAGCAGGATTTATTTCATGCTTGAAGAGCCTGTCTCAGTTTGAGGATGAGAAATGGAATTTGCTGTCCTGTAAAATTCGTAAGATCCTGTTGGGTTATGTAAAACAGTGAAAGCTATTTTCTTTCACTGTATGGTGTCGAGAGACATTTCTTGAGGCTCTTTTTTGTAACCAACTCTCTTGCACTAAAATGTGACGTTTTCTTCTACAAATATTGTTAAGGATGATCTCTGCAATGGCAGCAGGATTAGAAATACTGCGAACTTTGATTTTGCAGAAAGACAAACTTCAAACTGTGCAGGTGATGAATGAAGCTCCCTTGACCTCTCTTATGCATGCCCTGGACACTGTTTTCATGTCAAATCTTTCTATTGATAAGATCCTTTCTTGTTCTTGTTGGAGAGTGAGAACAATGCCGGCTTTGTTCATGAGGTGGAACACCTGAACAGCAGCTTCAACAGCTGACTCCAGATAAAACACACTACCTTTGCCCCAATATCTTGTTCTGTTTCAGTGCATTGACAAAGCCAGAGACCTGCTGGATGCTGAGCTGACTGCCATGGCCGGGGAGAGTTACAGTCGAGCCTATGGGGTAAGTGTAGCTCTCAGCCTTCATTCCCTTCATTGCTGCTTCAGACTGCCTCTAAAAGTTGCATAAAACTTCAGAGTAGTGCTTGTCTCAAACATAAGACCTATGTAGGCCCACAAGCTAAATGGCTTTTGTCAGATAAGAAATACAACTTTGCAGGAACAGCTTTGGGACAAACTAAAAGTAAAGTGAGGTCCACCCCCTCGAAAGAAATAAGAATTGACATTTAGGGAGTTGGAATCAGCAGGTCGTCTAGGTACCAGTATATAGCAGTTGGCCCTTTATTTGTTGGGCAGCCTATGTACTTAAGATTTTGATGCCAAAATGCTGTTCCTTAATTATAGATTTGTTCTGTAGTGATTGGGATGGAATGTGATTTTTCCCTTCAGGCTATGGTATCCTGCCAGATGCTGTCAGAGCTGGAAGAGGTTATCCAGTATAAACTTGTACCAGAACGCCGTGAGATCATCCGCCAGATCTGGTGGGAAAGGCTGCAGGTACATCCACGTAAAGGTCAGGGATAGAGGTGCTGATGGGCTGGCATGAACTGCTTCCTTTTGAGGCAGTGTGGTGGCTCAGCAAATCTTTCCATGTCTCTTTCCATCTCAGTAACGTCTCTGCTCACATGGCCACGTGCTCCATCTCCTTTGTGCTTGTCCTGGTTGCTTGGGGTTTTGGTTTGGGCTTGCTGGTTTTTTTTTCAGGTTAATGTTCCTGAGGTCTCTGCTGATATGACACTTTAAAAGGGTGAACTAAGCCTTGAAATAGATGTGTACAGGAGACACTAGAAACATCCCCAAGGCTGCTTATCTCAATATTGGATTACATCTGGAAATACTGGTTTGGATCCGGCTGGTTTGAACTTTTTACCTGGCTAGCTACATTTTAAGAAGTGAATTCTCTCCAAATGTTGGAAAACTGGTCGGAGAATTCACATGCTTGTGAAGTAAAAGATTATCTTGTTCCTTTTGGACCTCTTACAAGAGCATTTCCAGCTGATTGGAAACATGGTAACATTGGGATTGTAACATTTAGGGACATGGATTAGTGGTGGAATTGGCAGTGTTAGGTTTATGGTTGGACCTGATAATCATAAAGGTCTTTTCTGATCTAAATGATGCTATGATTAACCTTGACCTTTCAGAAGAGACCTCTAGCAATGTTGATTTTCCTGTATTGAAAGAGAAGTTTCTGCCTTTCTTACTTTAAACATCAAAAATCCAAAGTACCTCTGAAAATTTAAATCAGAGAAATATTTGACACTATTTCCTTGCAAGAGGCATCCCTGCAGTGAAAGTGAATATCCTCAGGTGCAGTAGTACATACAGGAATACTGTTTAAAAAGGAGATTCGTGCAAGAGGAGAGAGTAAAAGAAAAAAAGGGCGTAGCTAAGATGAAATGCTGCCTGGAGGAAGAGCTTTTCCCTGTGCAAAGTTCTTCACTGGGGCTGCTATAATCTGCCACCTTATGAAAGCCTGCTGTATACTTTCTAGCTGTTTGGGAAACTGTGACAAAGCTTTTAGTCTCCCATCTGCATTCCTGTCTGGAAAAGCTCAGGACCATTCCGCTGGGGTAGAGAAGTGGCAGGAAGTGTAATGTCTGAATACAGCTTTTTATAGTCCTGGAAGCAGTACATACAGTTCTTGAACGTTTTATAGCGGTTTTTTAATAATTTTTAAATGCCTGTTGATAGAAGTTTTATTTGGGTGTTACGGAACAAGCTTTGCTTAACTTCCCGGTCCTCAACTTGGGGGAAAAAGAAAAAGGGAAGGAATAGCTTCTTTGGTGCTAAGGTCCTTGCTGACATTGGAAAATCTTTTGTTTACCTCAAAACTATGTAGTCTCTGGCTGAATAGAAACTTTGGAGCATCACTATTACCCTGTACTTGGCCACTGTATCAAGCACCATGGGTTTGGTTGTTATGGTCCCTTCCACAATTCTACTTCTCTGTAGTATCCTTGAATGTTTGAAATACAGATTCATCCTGCTCTGACAGTGTTGTGCCTCTCCCATCAGACAGATGAGAACCAGACAATGCTTGCACAAGCAGCACAGCAGTTGAAGCTGCAGTTTCTGGCAGAAAACCAGTTTAGAGGTGCCAGCCTCCAAAAGCAGTACATGCAAGGAAAAGAAAAAGGGCAGTATCAAAAATGTCTTTGCAACCACTTGGTTTTCCACCATCTCCATGTTGAGATTTAAACCAAAAATATGTGGAGAAAGCACTTTAGAAGGCACTTTGACTCACTTTGGAATTGTATGAAGAGCTTTCCTGATTCTTAGATGCGTTTCAGCTTTAGGAGCTTTTATCCTTTTTCCATTAGAGGATATCGTTAGACTGCAAGCACTGAGCTGCCTGCAGATTGTGAGAGTCAGGGACTGAACCTTTTCAAGGCACTGCAGTGTTAAAGAAACAGACAGTTCCTAACATCAGTCTGCTGTGAATTATGGGCACAGAAGTCTCTATCTTGATGGAAGTCCCTTCAGATTCTGAATCAAGGCTCTGTGCTGTGCACTGGAGACCAAACACTAACAAGTTCTCCCTTCTTTTTCCTCTCAGGGCTGTCAGCGAATTGTGGAAGACTGGCAAAGAATATTGATGGTCCGATCTCTTGTTGTGAATCCTCATGAGGACATGAGAACTTGGCTCAAGTATGCCAGCTTGTGTGGCAAGAGTGGGAGGCTGGTGAGCATTGTCAGGCTCTGTCCTCTTCAGCAGGTTTTCGGATGATTGGCTTTGCTGTGCTGCTTCAACCTCGAGCATTCCTAAATGCTTTCATTGCCCAAGTGGGATGGGCTCTCCTCTGAGGAAGAAACTAGTCAGAAATTGTTGAAATGCTCAAATTGTAGCCAAGGTTATTTTTGTGGGACTGGTATTATACCTGAGAGCCCCTGGGCCAATTTTTTGTTGCATGCTGTAACTGGAAGTTTTTATGCAGCACTGGAGATTATTAATAATTGCTTTCTCTGCTAGAGCAGAGAGTCAAATCTAGAATGTGATGTTACTGTTGAACATTACAGTCCTATCTTAACATTTACCACAAAATTTATCACCAAATACTTGAAACAGAGATTTTATACTTTCTACTGGCTTCTGAAATGAGAATCTAATGCTCTGATCCAAAGGAAGACATATGGTTTATCATGTGGTATTCTTATGAGTCCAGGGAGTCTGCTGTGTCTGTATTGTATCTGGAGGGTCAGATGTACTTCTGTAGTGTCAGGGAATTCTGAAGCCATATGAGCTGGAGGTAACAATGAGCTTGTCTTAACTTGCTTTTTGTCTTTGCCACTTTCTCCAGGCTTTGGCCCATAAGACCCTTGTCCTGCTCTTGGGAGTAGATCCTTCTCGACAGCTGGATCACCCACTGCCCACAGTCCATCCTCAAGTGACTTACGCATACATGAAGCACATGTGGAAGAGCGCCCGTAAGGTACAGGAGGATGCAGAGCTTTGTTTCAGTGCTCACGTTTTGTAAATTGCCGTGCACGTTAGCTTCATGTTCCCCACAGAACAAAGGCAAGGCTGGAGGTTTTACTTTTGCTCCCCTAAAAGAGAGTAACGTGTTCCTTTCCTAATTGTTATTTAGATCGTAAGCTGGTTTTTTCCTTTAAAACCCTGTAAGGTAGAGAAAACCTGGCCCTAATTTTATTTCATACATGGAAAGGTTATTTTTGCTAAACTGGTAGCTGGTACCCAAAGGATGCAGCCAAGATTAATGGTCAATAGTAGCTCTTTTGTCCTGTGTAGGTTTGCTACTTGACTTTTCATCCACTGTTCTGGATGCCAGGTCTCTGCACTGTACCTGTGGTCAGGGTTACATGCTGAAAGAGAGAAGTACGTGGGGTTTCTTACCAGTTTTAGAAGTGTCCTGAACAGTTTGCACTTAGTTGCTGAGCAGAACTGATTTTTACTCAAGAGATTATTGGAAATTTCTAGCTGAAAGACAGCTGGAAAGTACATGGGGCTTTGTTATGGGAACAATTTGGCTCCAGAGAGCCCAGGGTGAATGTTTTTGACATTGCAACACAGGGAGAATTTACATAATCAAATCCAATAAGCTCCAGACTGGATAAGTTATCTTTTTTTTAATATACATTAAAGCCTCCATTTATCCTCATATTCTGCCACATCTTTTCTATTTTTTCTGCCTTTGGGATTGCCAGCACTGGGGCAAAGCCATTGCTGTGGGAACATTGCCATGACCTAACTACCCTTTATTTGAATTAAAAAGGCAGAAGGAGCTGTTGCTGAGGCCCTCTTCTGTTGGCTCTGTAAAACAGTGAATTTGCCTCTTACTGTCTTCAGTAAATGACCCCAGAAGTGTGTGGGGTCTCTGCCTGCCTCTGTGAGGGAAACTGTGTTTTGCAGTGTTTGACTTGTGGTCAAGAAGTAGATGGACCGAGTGCAGGACACTGCTGCAGTGGTGGAAAGCAGAATGAGAGAAGGCACAAAGATTAAGGGGGTGGGAGAACACGTCTAAAATTACCTGATGCAAGAAGAGGTGGAGCCCATGAAAATGGGTGAAAACGGATACCAAAATAGATAAATAATAGTTACACCTGGTGATGTGTGTAGGTTTATGTAACTTTGTGTGTTCACTTGATCTGTTATCCTAAGTAATAAGCTGCTTATGTAGGCTGGTGTGGTGGGAAATGACCATTTTTCTAGCTCAGCAGTTCACAGTTCCTTTGTTGGACTGAAATGTTTTCAGTATTACCATTTTGGCACTTGTCAAATCCAGCAGGAAAAACGCTGGCATCTAGAATGAAACCAGCCACACAGCACTTGCAGAGCTCCACAGCAGTCTTTTCTTAAACAACAGATAAAAATGGATAAGTAAACCCTATTACATTTCTTCTAACAAGGACCTTTGCCAGCAGCTGCATTCTAAGCCATATCCCATAAAAAGGCTGCATACGAACTTAGGAATTCAGTTGTTCTGGAAAACTTACTGCTAAATAACTTACTTATTCAGTCTTAAGTGCTCCATCTGTCAGTTTATGGCAATCAGTTTTCAATATTAATGGAAACTGAAAAGCAGATTGTTGGGTGTGTCTGGATATGAGAGTGGCACATAATAAAAAGATAATATTCTCTACTGATATTGTTTGGCAATGTATTTTGTCTATTTTTAATGAATGTCTAGCATAACTATTTATAAGATTTCTATTTACCCCTCCCCAGTTCTTTCTATCTAGGTTACCAGCTGTGGAGTGCACCACGTTAATGTTAAGAGTATGATACTTTCTTTTATTTCACCCTGGGCTAATTCCCTTTTTCCTCACCACTGAGTTGTGCACGCTGACATTTGAACAGGATAGATGAGGCATTTGAGCTCAGGTGGTTCTTGTGTCTAACATAGCTCATTCCTATAGATGCACAGAAGTAAATTAGGCTTCTAACAGCATATTCTGCAGTTCCTAACCTGAAGTGACCTTGCAGATTGCAGGAGCTTTACTCCTAATTCTTTCCAGTGGAGCGTGCATATTTTTTCCTAAATCTTTAATTTTGGGTTTTCCTAGCCCAGAATTCTTTCCAAGGAATTTTAAAAAGACTTTTTCCCTCAGAATTTGGTAGTGCAAGTTGCTTTAGCACTACTGCCCTGTATAATATTCTGGCAAAGGAGCAATGCGCATTTTTACTTCTTCAATAACCTTAGGAGAAATCTAGAAATTAATTTGTTGAAACAACTCAGTGTCCCATGGTGTGTACTTGAAGCCTAGCCAAAGCTGAAACATTAGGAGAGAAGATCAGGAAGCTGCAAGTTTTCCTTCAGGCATTGTTTTCTCAAATTGCCTTTTTGTTTTTTCTTTTTTTTTTCTTTTTTTTTTTTTCTGGCCATAGTATATTATAGGTAGGCTTCTCTGGATTTGTGATCCTGTCTGTTCAGTATTGTCTTGGTCAGATACAGTTTGTAAGCTATAAACATTTGATTGTTGCAATTGCCAGACTTAGTTCATGCTCAGCTGCAAACGAGATATCTCTGTATCTGTACTAGAATCTTGCACTGTGTGGGCAGTAACAGGACGTTCTCTGCTGTTGAAGTTTTCTTTTTCTCCCTGTGTGGGTGACCTTGTTGCTTTGGCAGAGTTGTGTTCTTGCACATCAGAGCACGGTGTTAACTTGTGTTATGGCCAGTTGTACCTTTGGCTCTCTGTCTGTGTGACAGTGAAGGTTTGCCTGGTGTCGGAAGGATGCAGTTATTTGTTCCTCAGTTTAACAGTTTCTGAGACAACGAGAATCTCTAACCTCTTCATTTATTTGGACATATTTAAAGTGTAAAGTGACTTTAGAGGGATGTCAGTGGCTGAACAGCTTTGAAAGAAAACAAAACCCTGTCTTTTTATTTCAGTAAAAATTCATTCCACATTGTCTTTCTCCCTTGAGAAGGTGTATTTAAGCCCTGTGGTCCTCACTGCCTGCATCATCCCTTTGCAGATCGACGCGTTCCAGCACATGCAGCACTTTGTGCAGACCATGCAGCAGCAGGCCCAGCATGCCATCGCCACTGAGGACCAGCAGCACAAGCAGGAGCTCCATAAGCTCATGGCACGGTCAGCACAGGGTCCTGGGGCACCCTTTAGCTCTAAACTGAAACTGAAGGCTTTCCTGAGGTGCAGGGTCCCTGCAGGTGATGCATTTTAGACAAAGCTCATGCTTTGATTAAAAGAACAGGGGATTTCTCATTTAGCTGCTTCGGTATTACATTCTTACCTACCGTATAATGTTCAGTAAATGTTACAGGGACACATCAGCCTGAACAAGCTTGTATTTGTTGCTGGTGCCTGGTTATATTTTTCCAGCACTGTGGCTTGCTGGCAGAAGGCAGAGCTCTCAGCATGGCTGTTTCTTTGCTTTTCAGGAGATTCAGTCACTAGGAAAGAACCACTTCCCACATGCCTGGCACATCTGTATTAAGTACACAGGCTGCCAAGCACAACAGCAGTGCTTTGGGCAGTAGGTGCCCAGCATGTGATGGTCTCTGTTTGCATTAAAAACCCTATCTCCATTTTTCTCTGTGGATCTGTAGGTGCCAGAGCTGTTTTTTTCAGTTTAAATTAAAAATTGCATAGTGCTTTCTATTCAAGGTTTGCTTTTTTTGAAGGGAGGCATGCACTCAATTTGCTTTTATGAGGATGGGAACTTGGTAACACTATTGTCTTATTTTTTCAGTGGCTATCATGGAAAACAAATTAGTAATTATTTGCATACAATATTTGTCTTGCACAATGCTTTCTGGAAAACTCCAAACACAGAAAGGACAGCCATGTAACTGTGGCATTTAAAGCCTGCTGAGGGAGCAAAGTATTAAGTTTTGCGCAAACCTTGACAACCCCACCCTGCTGCAGTAAAAATATGTTGTTTTTCCTTTCCTCTAGGAGGGAATGACTTAATGGGGTTCTGGCTGGGGGAAGAACAGTTCCTCTGTGTTTGCATTGTTTGTCTGTCAGTGTTCTCCCCAGAAGGCTCATTCACATGGTGCTCAGTACAGCTCACCAGCACATGTGTATGCATTTTATCAGCACAGACCGATGAAGTCTTTTGATGTTGTTGTTACCTACTTCTTACATTTATCTTATAACTCATACAGATGAGGAAAAAAGTTTGATCGCCACCTTTCCTTTTAAATTAAACCTTCAGCTAGTTAGTTCCACACTACAAGCAAGATGGAGATATTTTGAACCTTGCATCCAGCCTGCAGGAGAGGCTTCCTGACTGGATTGACCTCATGGAATGTCTTTTAGACTCCAGATAGCAAGTTTGCCTTTTAATCCAGAGGCTTTGTTTTCATTTTAGGTTTTGAATCTATAATCCCTTTGCTTAACTAGGTGTTTCCTGAAACTGGGTGAGTGGCAGCTGAACCTGCAAGGCATCAATGAGAGCACCATCCCCAAAGTCTTGCAATACTACAGTGCTGCAACGGAGCATGATCGCAACTGGTACAAGGTCATTACAGGAAAGTTTCCAGATAAATTTGATCAAATCCCATACTACAGAAAGGAGGATGTTCACTGGAAGATCTCCTATAACCGTCTGCCTTGTTACTGCCAGTAGGATTAAAAAAGCCAAAACAGAACCAAGAAACAGAAAGTGGCCCAAGGCAACAATGAGATTCTTGTTTAGAATTTTATCTGGTTGGTAAAACTAGGCCACAATTCAGTTTCTATTCTTGCTTTTGAGGCTCTCTCCTGTTGTCAGTTAGCAATGAAGGAGAAAGAAAATGGAAACTTGTTCTTAGTCAGTATACTTGAACAAGGAAAGTAGCCCTGTTGTTAATTCTTCAAAGAGCCTTTGATTTCAGGGTTGTGATATTTCAATTAATATTTGGTGCCAGATCTTCTCTGGGGCAGCCATCTCCTGTATTTTTTCCAATTACACATCCCTGAAGTCCTAACATATGAATTTTCATTTTAGTCTTTGAAAAATTAAGGTATATGCAAATACAATTTTTTTTTTGGTACAGAGCTCATTTGCTTTAATATTCAACAGGGAATTCCTGGCCAAGAACTCAACATGATGTTATTTAAGATAATAAGACAGTTCAAATTACAAGCAATTAGAGAAATCAAAGCATTGTGTTGTCTGCAGGGTTTTACTTACTACTGTTGTTTGCAGACACAGAAAGGTTGGATTATATCTGACAATTAGAAAGTGTGTGTTGCAGAAAGGAGTCATCTTTTTTCTGACTTCTGTTCTCTCCTGTTGGCAGGCCTGGCACGCCTGGGCGGTGATGAATTTTGAAGCAGTGCTTCACTATAAACATCAAAACCAGGCGAGAGATGAGAAGAAGAAACTCCGTCACGCGAGCGGAGCCAGCATCACCAGTGCTAACACCGAGGGCAGCAACAGTGAGAGCGACGCAGAGAGCACTGAGAACAGCCCCATCCCATCCCCAGTGCAGAAAAAAGTCACTGAGGTACCCTCCTTCCTCCCTCTTCGTGTTAAAAGATTGGTACTTACTGCTTAGACACAGGAAAATTTTATGGGCTGAATTAATGCAGATAATTATTAGCTGTGACCTAAAGCAGAGGCTGAGGTGGCTGTCAGAGGTGATACAGTGCATTAACAAGTTCTGCTGCTTAAGCCTTTCATGGAAGACTGTCTCTTTCATTTACCAGTTTTAGTAAGGTGGTAGTTTTTAGGCTGCTTCTCTGTCCATAGCTTTGCCAACAAACTGAAGTATAAAACCACTTCACAGCATTTTCCCTGCCAGGCTAAAAGACCTTTGTGTAGTCAAGCAAAACATAAAATTCTAGGAGCTACATGTCCTGTGAAGAGTAGGAGCAGGAGTCATCTACAGTGGGGATTAGGTCAATATTTCCACATATTTCTTCCTATTCCCCCTTCTTGAGTTTAGGATTCACGTGGGCTGATGTGCTTGCATAGAACTAATGCAGCAATTTTCATTCCAAAAGGATTTATCCAAGACCCTGTTGATGTACACAGTCCCTGCTGTCCAGGGTTTCTTCCGATCCATTTCTCTGTCTCGAGGAAACAACCTACAAGACACTCTAAGGTACATAATAAAGCACAGAGTAAATGAAATCCAGCTGATAAGAGCACATGGTTTCAGATTAGGTAGAACACATTTCTCCTCTTTTTTGTTATGGTTGAATTAAGTGAATGCATCAGTCCAGGCTAATTTTTGTTAGGTGGATTATCCCTGCTATCTGAGGGTTCTGGGAAGAAAAGTTGCTTGTAAATGGGTTTTGGGTTGGGGTCTTTTTTGTTTGTTTACGGTTTTTTTGGTGGGTGTTTTTGGTTTTGTTTTGTGATTTGTTTTTTGGGGTTTTTTTGTTGTTGTTGTTGGTTTGTGGTTTTTGTTTTGTTTTGGTTGTGTGCGTTTTTGCTTGTTCCTAAGAAAAGTATTTCTCTTTTTCAGAGTCCTTACTCTGTGGTTTGACTATGGTCATTGGCCTGATGTGAATGAGGCTTTGGTAGAAGGAGTCAAGGCAATCCAAATAGACACCTGGCTGCAGGTAAATAACACAAAGAGGAGCCCCAGTTCTGACCCCAGTTCTGGGGATGATTTGCTGCATGATATCCATTATGATCCTTTGCTAAACAATCCTCTGTAGATGAGTGCTGAGAGCAGTGTGCAGTACAGTCTGTAACTGATTTAACAAGCATCTTGAACAGAAAAATGAGAAATGTTTCCATACTTATATGCAGATTAGTGCATATTAATGAGAAAGAATGAAAATTCTTAAATTAAAGATGATGTGCATTCGGTGGTTATCAAGTATAAAACACCACTGTCCTGCTCTGATGTAGTTCCCAGTCTGTTTCAGGATTGCCTTGTAGAATGACTCTTGTAATTAAATTAAAAAATACTTTATTTCCTATTTAAGCATTGTACTTCAAGATGGGTCTTTCCATAGTAGGATCCTGTAACAGTTTTGCACAGAACACTTGTGATCTCATTGAGCTGTTGTACATTTCTGTTTGGAACCTTGTGTTACCCTCTTACCAACTCAAAAATGAGTAATGGGCTTCCCTGTCTCCTTTAGAGGCTGTGAGGTCTCTAGGAGAGGGCAGAACAGCTGGTTCACTGAACACATGAGATGCCAGGGGTGTTTATTTTCCTCTTCCTTACTGCTAGGTCATCCCTCAGCTCATTGCCAGAATTGACACGCCTCGACCACTGGTGGGACGTCTCATTCATCAGCTCCTGACGGACATTGGTCGGTACCATCCCCAGGTAATCCTTAGCTTGGAGGAGGGATTTCCACAGCTGTCAGTTAAGGCCTTTCCTGTGTTCCATTTCACCAAGTCCAGATGCCTGCACACGAAGTCACAGCAGGTGATGACAGTGAGGATGGGGACAGTTTCTGTTGCTGCTGCTTTCGCCTCAGCACTGTTCACATCAAAATGGGAAGAGGTGAATGAGCCTTGCAGCCTGGGAAGAACTCTTTTTCTAATGTAATCCGATGTCTACTGGGTAGTGCAAATCACCTTAAATGTCTTTACATGACTACTAAGAACCTACCTCACAGGTTTTATCTAAATTTCTTTCCACAGTGTGGAATATCACAAAATCCTAAAACCTATTTTTGTTCTTCCGGTTTGAAAGAGGCTCTCAATGTCATTCTCCTATTCAGCGAATGAAAGTCTTGAAAGCCTTTTGGATCAGAAGACTTTCAGTAGCAAATTCTTATCACCACTTTCCAGAAGCAAGCTTGCTTCCTCCTGTTTATTCCCTAAGGCTGCTGTTTGTTAATACTTTGCTAATTATTTAAATTTATGTGGCTCTTCTGCGGGGTTCTAAAGTATTATTGGTTGCTGTCCCTTGCAGGCTTTGATCTATCCTTTGACTGTGGCATCTAAATCTACAACCACTGCTCGGCACAATGCTGCAAATAAGATCTTGAAAAACATGTGTGAGCACAGCAACACTCTGGTGCAGCAGGCAATGATGGTGAGTGCTCAGTGTAGCATTAAGTGTGTTACGTTGGATGGATGGATGGATGTCAGTTATAATAGCACCAAATGACTATTCGTTGTTGATTAATGAGAATTACAATTAATTTGGGGTATTTGCAACTAGCAGAAGTTACAATATTAGTGTAATTTCCAGAGAATGCTTTCATTTTAAAATAATTCACACACTGAGTTTTTGTGTTCCTTATGAATAAGTTTAGAGAAGAAATACATGAAAAACCTTTGGTCCATAAAGAGGTGGTTTTGCTTAATGGAAAGTAGAAACAAAACTTAGTGAGCATAGCATGGAAAGAGTTATTTAATTAATTTGATAAAGATTTTTATGAATAAATGAAAAATAATGCTTTCTGACCAAGCTGAACAAGCATGTAGAAAATTTCAAAGGTAACTAATAAGGCGAGAAAAGCCTGGTCAAGCTTCTTGCAGAAAAAAATGTGCCATCACTGTGGGAGTTCTTGTGGCTCCCTCTGGCTGCCAGGAACACATATTTCATAACATTAAAGAAAGGAGTTCTGCGTTTTTAAGTCAGGACACAGTCCCAGGGATTTCTTCAGGCATTTAATCTTTGTTTTCTGTCCTAAAACAGGTGAGTGAAGAGCTAATTCGTGTGGCCATCCTATGGCATGAGATGTGGCATGAAGGGTTGGAAGAAGCATCTCGTCTGTATTTTGGAGAAAGGAATGTAAAGGGAATGTTTGAGGTGCTAGAACCACTTCATGCAATGATGGAGCGTGGGCCTCAGACTTTAAAGGAGACATCCTTCAATCAGGTATCAGCAAATGGCCAAGTAGCTGTTCTTCAGGACAGCCACCTGCCCCAGATGTATTACAAGAATCTTTGCCATTTAACACAAAAAGTGAATCTCTTGGGACTCGTTACGTTAGTTGCAGATTTCATTATTGACGTTTATCTTCAGATCTGTGTCACTTTTGGTGACTATAAGGGGCCATGGCAGTCCAGATTGCACTGGAGTCTTGTACTGGCAGGGTGTCTGATTGGGACTGGAAAACGACGACTGCTCTGCAGTTAACGATTCTGCTTTGCTTACAGGAAGCACTAGCAAAGATAATTAAAAGAGAATTAACTGAGCTTGTAAGCCTACTGTTAAAGGGTGATTCTAAGCATTCAGTTGTCTCCTGTAATGAAGTCTACTTGTGAGCAATGTTGTTTGATAAATTCAATGCAGATCTTGGATCCAGGAATTTCTGGATCTTTAATTTTGATCTGCTATAAAAATGTGAGATCAAGTATTTGTGGTGAAATTTTAAGAGACTCTGATGCTCTTTGTAGGTGTTAAGTGATCTTCACCTGTTACACTACAGTCTGTTGAAATTCTTTTTTCTGTTGTTTTACTCCCTAGGCCTATGGCAGAGATCTTATGGAAGCTCAGGAGTGGTGCAGGAAGTATATGAAATCAGGAAATGTCAAAGACCTAACTCAGGCTTGGGATCTCTATTATCATGTGTTCCGACGTATCTCAAAGCAGCTGCCACAGGTGAGGGGGGAGATTCAGTTCTTTTGTGGGTCTTACAGTGCAAGTTGTCAATACCAACCTTTGCTTTATGTCTTCTGGTTATTCAAAACATACTAATTCAGTGTTCTGGAAATAACTGCATACAGTTTGCTGCAAGTTTGGTGTTTATGCAGCACTCCCTGCAAGTACCTGAAGTATTGGTCACTGTCTGAACTGTTTTGGGTCCCTTGACAGCATGAACTCTTCAGATGCTTCTGTGAGATTGAACTGAAATTCTAAGAGGTTGTATTTCTTTTGGTTTTGGTAGCTCACTTCTTTGGAACTACAGTATGTGTCACCAAAACTCTTAATGTGCCGGGATCTGGAATTGGCAGTGCCAGGAACGTACGATCCCAACCAGCCCATCATACGGATTCAGTCCATTGCACCATCGCTGCAGGTCATCACCTCCAAGCAGCGGCCCAGGAAGCTGACATTAATGGGTAAGAGAGGGCACTTTTCACTTAGCTATTCCAGTATTTAAACAGTTGTTCCTCCTAGGTCAAACTGCATATTTACCTGGTAAAACATCTCCAATCTTTCCTTTCCGGTGAAGTTTTTCTTAGTCAGTCTGACTGCCACACTTTCCAGTTCTTGGGTGCATGTGTATTTACTCTTGTCTGCTTGTTCAATGAGAATAAACTTTTTGTGCACTAATTCTTTTGCAGGAAGCAACGGGCATGAGTTTGTATTCCTTCTGAAAGGTCACGAAGACCTTCGCCAAGATGAGAGGGTGATGCAGCTTTTTGGGTTGGTCAACACCCTGCTGGCAAATGACCCAACTTCTCTTCGTAAAAACCTCAGGTGTGTGCTCTGGGTAATCACTGAAAGTGCTTGTGCATATGTGACTCCTTGCACGGGTGCAGCTTCACAAGTAAACCTTTGCACAAGCAGCTCTTTTGTGAAGAAATGGCAAATCTTGGAACTACGCTAATTAAAAAGAAAAACATTCGTAGAATTCAAACATGGAGGAAATGTATCCAAGGGGATTGTTTTATTTAATTGAAGTCCTAGCTTGTAAATTGTTGTGGTCTTTGAAGCAATGCCTATTTCAAGACACCTTGTGCACTGCCTTAGGAGCCTGAGGATGGGTTTTTGCCAAGGATTTTTTACAATAGTCACTAAATAGCTTGGTGAAGAGTCACTGAGTGCAATTCTGCAGTGTCTTTCAAGCAAGAACACACCAAATATCATGTGCAAATAACAGATCATCGTGGGTGACGTAACATGTACCTTCTGAAAGCAGCCTTTCAGTGAAAACCACATAAACTTTGAGCTTGTCTGTAGATTATCTGTGCAAATGGATGTTTGAAGTCGGTTTGAAAAGACAGGCAGAGCAACTATGGACAAGACAATTTGGACCAGAATCAGATTTAATAGTAGTTGTTTTAAGCATCTCAAAATCTAGTAATTCACAATATACAACAATTCGAGCTGTGATTCTCCATTTTTCCTCTAGCATCCAGAGATATGCTGTTATTCCACTGTCTACAAATTCAGGCTTAATTGGCTGGGTGCCCCACTGTGACACACTGCATGCACTCATCCGAGACTACAGAGAGAAGAAAAAAATCCTGCTCAACATCGAGCATCGCATCATGCTGAGGGTAAGAGGCAAAGCTGGCAGAGGTTTTGGTACATTCTTTTAGGACACCAGTGTCTTAATGAAGGAAAATGGTGCAAGGCTTCTTCCTTTGCCTCTTTTCTGATTGTTACAATAAATAAGAAATATTAGATAGGAGTTATAGCTTGCCATATGTTTATTTGTTTCTCCTTTCCAGTTTTAGCAGTGACCACGAGTTGATGCCATCTGGTGACTGATATGTGTTTTGAATTTTGCATTACTGTGGTGTGTCTCACACAAGGTGCCGTGCTGCTGGCATTGCAAACATTGTGTCTAAGCAGCAGGACCAAAATTAGACAGACTGGAGAAACTGAACACTACTAGAAAATTTGGAATTCCCTGCCAGAAAGGAAAGCGTTTGCCAGCCCAGAAGACTTATTTGGATAATGGTTTTTGAAAAATACTTACCTTTGCAGTTTCTTAGTTAAATAGGACTGTGGGCTACTGACTGTGGATATTAAACCATTTGCTATCCCATTTAAAAGGAATTTTTCACTGTTGTGTGATTATCTTGCTGTGTTTGAAACATACTGGTCAGTCTACAAATAATTTAAGTATAAGCTTGATATGAAATTATTTATGATTACTGTGTTTCTCACAGTACAACCAGAGGCTACTGTAGGTGGCTTTTTAATTTGCTGAATGTCACTTCTGAATTATAGATGGCTCCAGACTATGACCACCTGACTCTGATGCAGAAAGTAGAAGTATTTGAACATGCTGTCAATAACACAGCTGGGGATGACCTTGCCAAACTGCTGTGGTTGAAAAGTCCAAGCTCAGAGGTGAGTTCAACACAGGTACTGGCAAACAGCAGAATGTGTAATGATCTTCTCTGCAGAATGAGTGAGAGATGGAGTTTATTTAGCCTAAACTCCAGCTGATTCATTGCAGAACACATCTCCACACATGTATCCCCACACGAGGGGCCTTACAAGGCTCAGAGCACAAGTGAAGTGCAAAGCACAAGACTGGAGATTTTAGTCTCCATATACTCTGCAGTGGAGAGAAAAGCAGAAGCATCAGAATATATTCTCTTAATGGCTAAGACATCTAATTCAAGGGCACAAGGTGTTTGAACCCCCTCAAACTTATGGAGTACTGAACCTAAGCATATCACAGTTCTGCTTTGTGCAAAATGCAAATGGTTAATGTATCGATTATAATATAAACTGAAACATGCAACATGCCTGCCTGGCTTTTTCTATTCTGTTTCCACTTGTAGGTGTGGTTTGACAGAAGAACGAATTACACCCGTTCACTAGCTGTGATGTCAATGGTTGGGTACATTTTGGGCCTCGGCGACAGGTAAGTAAAGCTGTAAAGGTTTCTTTTCTTTAAAAGCACAGACTGTGAAGGCCTATCAGTTCATTCCTTGGATCTGTTCTTGTGATAACATCTTTCATTGTGGTTACTGCTGAGCTGTAGTGATACCATCTTTCAGGTCCTAGTTGTGCTGCTGTTATTCTCAGCACTGCAGGTAATGAGATGCACTTTGTGTACCAAGTACAAATAAAACTTTCTTCCTTTTTGAAATGAATACACATCAAGGACCACAAGTTCTAATTTTGCCCTTTCACAGAATGGGAAATCTTTCTCCATCCATTTTATTAACAATATAACTTCCAAAATACTTTTGAAGACAATGTATATTAGATTTAAAATCTGTAATGCAAAAACATCTAAACCCTTAAATGTTTTAATAACAAGAGCTCTTATTTCTGAACTTAAAAGTCTCTAACACGAAATTATAAACCTTTGAAAATTGAATTAAAACAAAATTGAAAGATGCAGGCATGAATACAGCACTGTAGTTTTGCTAGTCTGGATTGATTTTCTTCTGTGTTGGTGGTAAAACGATTTGTGTTACTTCAAGTGTAGCATAATGCATTACATTTTTCTATACTGAAAAAAAATGAAAAAGCATAAAACAAGTGGAAAAATTTATCCTAACTGAAAAATAAACATTCATGAACATTCATATCTAAGAAATGTACTGATCATTCTGGTCCAGGACATTATTTATCTTCCAAGGTGAGAATCTCTCTAACTCCTGAAATATATTTACAAAAGTCATGTGACAGATGCACTGTCAGGAAGGTTTCCTGTTCAGCCTGAGATTGAAGATCTCAGACAAGCAAGCTATCACTGGCTGTTCTTGTTCATGAAGATAAATATCTTTTCAGACTGGAGCTGCTGTGATTTACTTTGGGTTTTTGTAATGGTCTGTCACCCATGGTCTGTTTTTTCTCCCACTCCTTCACCAAAGACACCCTTCCAATCTGATGTTAGACAGACTGAGTGGAAAGATCCTGCATATCGACTTTGGGGACTGTTTTGAGGTAAGTCTTTGTATTTGGACATGACATTTTCAGTAATATTTCACATTTTCTGGTGGAACAGAAATTAATCTACAAGCCAGGACAAACTGACCTTGCAGTCTGATCCTGGGCAAACCGTTTGGCTCTCTTTTGGGCCTCCTTTTACCTACAGGCAAGATGAAAATAATAGACACTTTATCTCAGAAGCATGTCTTGGGGATTAGCTGACCACTGGAATAAGTAAAGAAGTGCTAACATTACTTCCATAAAACTTCTTGAAGCAATTTAAGCTGTTGATAGACAGTCTGTGTTGCTGGGCACATCCCTTTGTTATCAAGTTAATCATCTAGCTTCTCCCAGTAATTTGTGAAAACTGAGGAACATAAAGCCGTGACTTTATTTCCTATTCGGAATAAAATCTTCAAGATTGTAGCAAAAAGATCCCAGTACTTAATAACTTTTAAAAAGTAAGTTAGCTATTAATTTACTTGTTCTCCATCATTGTGTGTTTAGGTTGCAATGACAAGAGAAAAGTTCCCTGAGAAGATTCCATTTAGATTAACAAGGATGCTGACAAATGCTATGGAGGTAAGCATTCCCTCTTGGATTTGGAGGAGACTGTTCCTAGGGAAAATGGCAACCATTTCTCAGTTTTTACTGTATTTTTTGTTGTGGCAAAACTTTACCACTCTTTAAGAACCAGAGGTGTTAGTATTTCAGCTTAATTTTCTATGAGTTAAAATATCTCCTGTGATATTTGCAGTACATTACAGTGGAAAGCAACTTTTTAGTTAGAAAATAAACTACCCTGAAATTCCTCCAATTTCTTAGGCCTTCCTTAGTTTCCCTATTTCAAATAGCTGTTTATATCAACCAGACACAGTCAGTTGCATGGTACTTTACAAAGATCATCTTCATGGAGAAGAGAGCTTCTTAGTTTGTAATTAATGTGTGTCTTGTTCTTTTAATGAACAAAGGGTAGTGACCAGTTCAAGGCCACTTCCTGCTCCCTGACTGTTGGGGTTGGAGTTGCAGAGTGAACAAAGCAGTGGTTGATTCACTTCTTTTTCTTCCAAAGGTGACAGGCCTTGATGGGAACTACAGAATCACCTGTCACACGGTGATGGAAGTGCTGCGTGAACACAAGGACAGTGTCATGGCTGTGCTGGAAGCCTTTGTATATGATCCCTTATTGAATTGGAGATTGATGGACAGTAAGTGATTCTGATAAAATAGTGACAGCAAGAGAGTACTCATACAAGAAATCCAGAAGCCTGAAATCCAGTGTGTTTTCAAACAATCTAAGCAAACTCTTAGTTTGCATGTGCTATTTCTGTGTGCACACAGTTTTAGGGATTTTAATATGAAATTACAGCAGTGATCAGGAAATTGAAATTATTTGCAGGTGACATCAAGTCTGGAGAAGGAGAAAGGCAGCCAAATCTGTATTGTTTGTGGACAAATTTGCTCTGAAACACTGAAACTCCAGTTCACGCTTTCCAATTCCTTGTTTTCTTGCAGCAAATACAAAGGGCAATAAGCGCTCACGAACAAGAACAGACTCCTACTCAGCCAGTCAGTCAGTAGGTGAGTAGAAAAGATGGTAGATGCACAAATATGCTTTTCAAATGAGCTGATTAACAGTCTTGCTAACGTTTCCAGAAGAATATTTCAGCTGCTTTTCAGCTTCATATTTATGCTTTTGTGTTTTCGTGGTTCTTTCAATAGAAATGTTGGACAGTGTGGAATTGGGTGAGACAGCCCATAAAAAAACTGGAACCACAGTGCCTGAATCCATCCATTCCTTCAGTAAGTTTCATTGTTGGTTCTATAGTGATCCAGAAACTGTTCTTAGATCAGAAAATTTCATCATAATCCAAATGCAATTATATGAGATGGGACAGATACAGTCTCTTGTCAGCATAAAAATTATCTGTGTTCTCAACTCCCACAAAAAGAGTTGTATCTATAGAAAATGCATCTAGGCTTGCTCTCAAAATGGTATTTGGAAAGGGCACATCTAATAGCAGTACAAATGCTTTTATTGTTCAGAGGAAGTCCTAATTCTGTGTCCTATTTCTGTCTTTTAGTAGGAGATGGTCTGGTGAAGCCAGAAGCTCTAAATAAGAAGGCAATTCAGATCATCAACAGGGTTCGAGATAAGCTCACTGGTGAGCATGTAGTTATGTTTATATAAAAGAAACATAAAATCTGATGGATCAGCACTATTCTTAGTGTTTGTATTTTATGTTAATTCTTTAATTTAACATATTCTGATTAAGTGGATGAGGCCATTTTCCTGTTTTTGTCTGAAACCCAAGTACTGTGCCTGCATTTAGATACAAGTAAGTCTGATTTGAAAAGTACAGAGGTGTTTGTAACTACAAAGACTTGATATTTTGCATGTCTTAGCTTGTTAGTGGAAGTTGAGTTTCTACTGTCCTGGCTTCATAGTTTGCAGCATTTAGTTGCAAAATCTTACACTTTTAAAGTTTATAAGAAACTACTCCCCACCTGCCAGATAATGTACTTGAAAGGATTAGGACCAGAATTTGTGACTCCTTTCATGGTTTTTTTCATCCTTTAATTTCAAAGGTCGAGACTTCTCTCATGATGAAACTCTCGATGTACCCACACAAGTAGAACTGCTCATTAAACAAGCAACTTCTCATGAGAACCTGTGCCAGTGCTACATTGGATGGTGAGTTTGTCCCTGAGCTAACCTGGCAAAACTCTTCTGGAATAGTCTGAGCAGGGAACTGCTAAAAGAGAACCTCACTTGTGTAGTTAGTTATTTGTAGGAGCCTTACCACATACTGCATCTGATCTGGTAGCCTATGGCAATACCATAGACAGTCCTCTAGGAAATTTGCTGTTGTGAGTAGTGACAGGGATTTTACATTTTAAGTGTTTGAAATAAGGAGTGTGGTGGTCAGTGCTTTCAGTTACACTGAAGAACAAAACAAAGACAGTAAGTGTCATTTTGAGAGTTAGATAACTTAAAACTATGCTTAAGGAAATAGATCTCTTTCCTGCTAATGTTTAAAAATCATAAAGATCACCTGGCAACTTTTCCTGTGCTAAAGTGGTGTCTAGTCTGTATGGAATCTCAGTCCTTCTCAGTGTTGCCTTTGTGAAACGACAGGCAAGTCAACATTGTTACGATATCTTTCTTTTCTTTAGGTGTCCTTTCTGGTAACAGAAGATTCCAGAGTATGCACAGCATTTTATTCTGGAGGCTTTTTCACTCCAAACTTGCTCTTCTATAAACACAAACTGAACGTTGGACTGAAATACAGCCTTTGTCAAATATTTTTAAATGTAAATGAAAAGAGTTATTGTATATTAAAAGTTGGTGTAAGCCAATGTATAGCTGCTGTTAGAAAAACAAGCTGTCTGAAACACAACACTTGATTTGGGTTTCCAGGACAGTGAAGACTGATTGTATCACAGATGTCTATGGTTCCACTTGGTCTTTGGGGAACTGGAGATCCATTGAAAATAACTATACGGGTTTTCACTCACTTTGCAATGTAACTAAGTAACTTGCAGATTAATTATTGCCCTGGTCATTCCTGTTGATGTGGGTGGAGTGAGCTCAAAGCACTTGTGCAGGAGACTTCATTTAGATTTGGGGGGAACTGCATAACTGGAAAGAAAGAGAAGTAGAATTTTACCATTGTTTCCTCCTGTACCTTGTTTTCAGACTTGATATTTGCCCCAAAATTGGAAATTGTCTATCTGCTCAATACACTAGTTCAGGATTTGTGTTTCTGACTAGATCAGGGTTTTGAGCGCATCCAAGATTTGAAAACCCTGAGCTGAGCAAAGTCGGAGTGCCTCTGTGCAGAGTGATCCGTGGCAAACTGGATGCAGGGTACAAATAAATACCACTTGGGACCTTTCTGCAGTGTCTGGGTTAAAAAGCAGTGTTGGGAAGTAACTAGGGAAAATTAGGGTTTGGCACAGGAGGCAGACGGGGGGGGAGAACTGGTTGTAACCTGAAACAGAAAATAATGGTTATTAAACATGAGGTTGAAGAGAAAGTTATGATTTGTGAATTTAAAATATTAAAAACAATGCACAAAATACAACAGAGTAGCCATGTTTAGATGCCATGTTGTATTTGAATATTTTTGTGCCAATAAATTACATCAAAATGTAAATACTTTGGCTGTGTTCCTGTTTATTCCTAAGTCTTAGGCAGGGACAGGGAAGCAGAATACAACTTTTTTTAAGGTTTCTGTTGCCATTGACTTGTCTTTTTGTGCATCAGTTCAGGTCGTTGGCTTTATTTCCCTTCTGATAGCAGCTGAATGAAGTCTGTCAGTTGTATAAAAAACCCGTGACCGTACAACCCCTAAATTTTTGTTTTTTCCAGGAGATATGATGTCATCTGTGTGATAGGAACATCAGCTTCCTTGGGCCCAGGGTCACAGCCACAGCTCCAGGCACAGCATGGAGCATCCAACAGGGTTCACTGGGCTTCCCCAGCTGCATGTGCAAACGCTGCATTCCAGAAATGGAAAATGGGGAGGTGGCAGTCACTAATTTGGGTATGGGCCCTAGCCCTTTTCTGGGCGCTGGTGTGGCCATCAAGAGGACTGGGCACCATAATATAAGAAAGATTATTAAGCCGCTAGAGAGTGTCCAAAGAAAGGACACAAAGATGGTGAAGAGCCTGGAGGGGAAGAGGAGCCGCTGAGGGCACTTGGTCTGTTCAGCCTGGAGGAGAGTGAGGGCAAACTGATCGCAGTCTACAACTTCCTCTTGAGGGGAAGAGGGAAAAGGCTCTTTGATCTTTGTGGTGACCGAGGACAGGACCCTAGGGACCGGCTGGAGCTGTTCAGGGACATCCCCTGAAACTCAGGGGAGTTTTAGGCTGGATATCAGGAAAAGGCTCTTCCCCCAGGGGGTGGTGGGGCACTGAGCAGGCTCCCCAGGGAATGGGCACAGCCCAAGGCTGCAGAGCTCAGGTAGCATTTGGACAACGCTCCCAGGTACAAGGTGGGATCGTTGGGGTGTCCTGTGCAGGGCCAGGAGCTGGACTCGATGATCCCTCTGCGTCCCTTCCCACTCAGGATCTTCTGGGATTCTATGGCTCCCACTGATAGGTGTTTTGTGGGGGGAAAAGGCCGAGTCTGCCGCGCAGACCCCCAGCCGGGCGGCCATCAGGGCTCTCTCTCCTCAGGCCCTCCCGCCCCTCACAGCGCTGCCCTGCCCCGTCCGGCCGCCGGGGGCGCCTGCGCTCCCCGCTGCTCTCCGCTCCCCCCTTCCCGCCGCCGGCACTGCGTTCTCGCGACAGCGCCCTGTTCTCGCGAGAGCGCCGCGCATCAACATGGCGGCTGCTGCCCGTGAGGGGAGCCCGGCGGGGCGGGCGGGCAGCTCCGGGACGCCCGCGGACACTGAGGGAAGCAGCACCATGTCGGCCCTGCCCGGCTTCGACAGCCCTGACGCCTTCGTCAAGGTGCGGTCGGAGAGGGCCAGGGGGAGCGGGGGAGGCACTACCGCTCCCGGCGTGCCGTGTGCGCTCGGGCCATGTCGGGAGCTGTAGTTCTGTCCCGGGGGGGCTGCGTGGGGACCCCAGCCTGAGCGGGTGACACCCGTAGGGTGTCCCCAAATGCGAGAGGGAGGGTGTGGGCCGGGCTGGCGGGTGCGGGGGGCAGAGAGGTGTATCGGGGCCTGTTACCGGCCTGGGTCGGACCCTGGCCCTGTCAGCCGCCGGGGATTCCTGGAAATGCCAAGGAATCGGGACCCTCGTGAGGGTCTGTCGCGGTGGGAATTGCCCCTGGCGTTATAAATCGCAGCGTCAGCCCCCGTGTGCTTTACCTGTGCACGATGCTGCTTCCAGAGAGGGAACGGCTGCCAGATCCCAAATAGGAAGTGTTGCAGGGATTTGGGGTATTTTGTTAAAGTAATAAAGTAATTATCTGCGTTCCTACTGATTTAGAATTGTAGAATTTTCTGGGTTGGAAGGCTCCCGTAAGGGTCATCGAGTCCAGCTCCTGACCCAGCACAGACCCCCCAGCAATCCCACCTTGTGCCTGAGAGCGTTGTCCTAATGCTGCTGGAGCTCTGGCAGCTCTGGGGCCATGGCCGTTCTCTGGGGAGCCTGACCACCCTCTGAGGGAAAGAACCTTTTCCTAATACGCAGCGTAAACCTCCTCTGACACAAATTCAGGTCAAATGTGTAATTGTAAACTGAGTTATAAATCTAGTTTTTAGACTTGAATCATTTAAAGCTGTCTAAATGAACCATGTGAAGTTAGTTTTCCTGGTGAAAAGCCCCACAATACCACACATTGGAACCATGCAGATCCAACCAGCCAGGCAAAGCGCATTTCCGCCAAAGAGTATCCTGGGTAAACAGAAACAAAATACTGACAGAATGCTAATAACCGAGTGTTCTTGCACAGTACGCTCTCAGCACGGTGGTGGCTGCAACAAAGGCATCGAATGGGCTCCCCCAGCCTGGCGACGAGTACGATTTCTACTGCAGCTTCCCCGGGTTCCGTGCGTACTGCAGCACGCAGGGCGACCGCCTGCTGCACTGGTAAGGGCCCTTTTGCATCTCTGAACTGTTGCTAATCGCTCTCAATCCAAACCAGAAGCCCCCTTCTTTGGCAACTCCAAACTTGCCATAGGTAAAAAGGTGGTTTATTTCACACATCTGATTTTAGCAGCTTCTCTAGCACTTGGCAGCTGAAGTGACAAGCTTAAAGAGGGCCTTTCGTAATGATTGCCATGAAGAGCTGTGCAGAGAGGAGCACCTGATACTGAACACATTAGGCTGTCCATTTTAAAAGTCATGTTTGTGAGAAACTAATTCTATCACTTAATACTGTATAGGTGCTTCTTCTATTTACTGGTCATGTGGTGATATCTATAATTTGATTTATTTTCGGACTTGGAAGTGTAGAAAGTCAAAGAGAATTGGATGCTTTAGTGTTTAGATTGCCTGCTTTCAGATTGCTGACAGCTGTGCTGTTCTCTTGCAAGCATGAGCCAGGTGATGCAGTACCATGGCTGCCGGAGCCTCATGAAAGATTCCAGCAAAGTGACAGGGCTGGACGATAAATTTGATATGCTGGTTGACTCCAATGACATCATTCTTGAAAGAGTGGTAAGCAAATTATTTCTGGATATGATTCTTATAAAGTGTTCAGTTGCCACAAGTTTTCTTTTTCATTGCAAGAACTTTAGTGGCAGTGCTTTCACAATTAGTCGCTATTTCCTCAATCTGATGTATTCCCTTTTTATTTTAAAAACCCTTCCAAATGCTAGGCCAGAGATCCCAGCAGCTAAGGTAGGTGAGCCAAAGGGAGGGAAGGTAGTATGGGATGCGTGAGGAAACTAAATACAGTTTGACATAAAATCCTCACAGCCTGAGAACATATCTGTACATTTTAGAGTGCTTCTCTGAAGAAACTCTTCCGACCCCTGATGTTCAATGTACTCCTCCCATGTTTGTCTGTCTTGTGTTGCACAGAATTTGGGGGAGATGGCTGTGGAGGTACCTACCTACATGACTTTCTTTACTCAGTCTGACTAGAGTGTCTGAGTGTGGTGATTTAACAGGTGTTTCACATTTTTTTCTGGATTTTAGAGTATTTTACTGGATGAAGCATCAGGAGTGAACAGAAACCAGCAGCCAGTCCTGCCAGCTGGGTTACAGCCTCCACAGATGATCGTTTCCAGCTGGAACCGTAAGGTGAGACCCCCCATGCTCAGTTTGGCTGTGTTAGCTCAGCTGTTCTCCCAGCCATTGCACTACCAGTTCTCCAGTGGAGTTGAGTAGTTAAATGTTCTCTCATATTTTTTCACACATTCTAAGTACCTCTCTCTTTTTTTCTTTTTCCTATTCATTCAAACTTGATTCTGAAATCTATGTGCTTTCAACTGCCATTGCAATTTCACATGCTCAACAGCCTTTCCTGTGCTTATGAATTCAGGATCTTGAGTCCGAAAACCTTCATTTCTCACTGAAAAAAAGTGACTTAATTTTAAGTGTGGGGTATAACTCTTTCTCTGAATGTTGGATCAGACTGAATAAAAGAAACTCTGAGTGTCTGATAAGTCATGTTGGTTTTACCTCTGTTTTTTGAAATAGGCAGGAGAATTTCACAAGAGAACTCAGTCTGAAACATTCCGACTGCTTCATGCCAAGAATATTTCCCGACCACAGCTTAAGTTTCGTGAAAAGATTGACAATTCCAACACTCCCTTTGTACCTAAAATTTTTGTCAAACCGAATGCTTTGAAGCCTTTGCCTGAAGGTAAGGTGTTTATTTTTGTTGGGTAATTTGTTGCAAGTATTTGACACAAACCTGTCCTTACAGTCTAGAGGAGAAATCACTGACTGTAAAAACAAACATCAGGAGATGTTGAACATTTGGGTGAAGTGATCTCAGTGACACTGTTGTTTCCATGTGTGTGATGTCAGGTTACGTCAGCAAACAGCATCTTCTTGCCGGTATACAGCAAATAATCTGTTCCAAACAGATGATCTGCTGCTGCTTTTACCACCTTGAACATACGTGAGAGTCACTTTTGCATGAGAAGTCAGGACTAGTCTAGTTGGCTTTACAGATATTCTTTCAGACGAGTAAGCTGCACTAGGTGTGTGGGGAGACCTGCCTTTTGTTTTGGTGCTTTACAAAGCTGCTGGTAACACCCTGTCTCGGTAACACATCCTGCTGCTGCCAGTTCATCTGTGTTTTACACTGATGCAGTTGTACTTTCAGTAACCAGGAATGATTGAAAAATTTTTCTGAAGATTTTTCAATTTCCATCCAAGCTTTTGAGCAAAACCACCTTGTGTCTTGCCTAAAAGCAGCCAAGTAACTGAGTTGTTATTTGAGGTACAAACTGACAGCAGAAGCAGCCGTACTAAATTGTTAAGATTTTTGATACTTCATAAACTCTTGTGGTGGGTGGAGGGGGAGATAGCAGTAGGCTGAGAACATGTTATGTGAGGGACCCAGTCCAGTTATTCCATATTGGTTGTTCAGCCCTCACAAAAAGTGGACGGCAGAGAAAGGAGCGCCCTGAGGACTTGGATGTGCCAGCTGCTTTGGCAGACTTCATACATCAGCAGAGGACGCAGAAAACTGAGCAAGACATGTAAGAAACTAACCTGACAGCAAGGTGCTTGGAGTCCCCTGGGTGAACCTGTGTGGTCGGATTGTGCTGATGCTCATCATGTATAACAGTTCTGCATGTGTTTGTGTTCACACTATGTTGTGTGTGATTTGCTTTAGACCTCTGCCGTTACATTAAATCTCTGCTTAAAAAGAGTCAGAATAGGGAAACTACCATAGCTCTCAAGGCTTTTGCGCTCTGTCCTCATAAAGAGGACTGGAATTTAGTCTGTGCTTGTCTCTCCCTTATTCCCACAGGTTTGCTCACCCTTACCAGTATGAACTGGAGCATTTTTCTCCACCAGATGGAGTTCTCAAGAAACCTGAACTCCAGGTTGGTGCCCACTTTAATTTTAAACTACAGATGGAGTACCTTTACAGCCATACTTGACAAATTTCAGGTTTGAGGCTGGAGGTTAGGGTGGGAGTTGACAGTGAACATACCATGCCTAATTCATTTGCTCTGCCAGATGTACAGGCCCATCGAGGAAACACCCTGTCATTTTATCACCACACTGGATGAGTTGGTAGAACTAAATGAAAAGCTTATGACTTGTAAAGAATTTGCCTTGGACTTAGAGGTAATCCCAATTGCCTTTTCTATTTAAAAGTTACGTATGTACTTCTAGGAGCTAGGAGACCATTATATTCTTCTGGAGGGGGAGGGGGTTGTGGTTTACGCCTGGTTTTTGTACTCCCCGACATGAAAAGACAGTTCCTGACCCCTGATCTGTCAGATATTATCTATAAGGTTGAATTAAACTGTGTCAGCTTTAGAAGTTTTCCAATGGCTGGGCTGGCTGTGCCCTTCTTAGTGAATTTGATCTTCTTTCAATTAATCTTTTTATTTTTTATGTCATCTTAGTGACTGCAAAGAGAAAGTTTGCTCATCCAGTCATCTTTTTTTCTCAAATGAGTCCTTGTTGCTCTTTCTGCCCTCGTTTGGAATGCTGTTTGTTTTATAGTATTGTTTCTGTAATGAATCCTAGCTTACATCTCTCTTCCCTGTTTCCAGCACCATTCCTACAGGAGCTTCCTCGGCTTGACATGTCTGATGCAGATTTCCACCCGAACAGAAGACTTCATTATTGATACACTGGAACTGCGCAGTGACATGAACATCCTCAATGAGACCTTCACAGACCCTGCAATTGTGAAGGTCAGCTGCCAAATTCACCAGATTTTTTAAAAATTATTATTAATGTTGTTTTAGTTTAAGCTTTATTATAGTTAAAATCACACTGTGTGCTCTGTCTTGGTCGCTTGATTCTGCTTTCACTTTAATTTGTTCAGGAGCCTGTTTCCTTGATGTTAGTGGTGAATTACTTGCCATATGCACTCATTTAGTAGCTCTATACTTAACAGTAAAAACAGAGAAAAGAAATGGTCCTAGGCACATGAATATGAAAGCACAGCACTACCAGCCTGGCGTAGAAACGTTCTTCATATCATTCCCAAATTTTTATGTTTTTCAAGGTCCTTCATGGTGCTGATTCAGATGTGGAATGGCTGCAAAGAGACTTTGGTCTTTACTTGGTGAATGTGTTTGATACTCACCAAGCTGCTCGTCTCCTCAATCTTGGCAGACATTCTTTGGACCACTTGCTAAAGCTGTATTGCAGTGTAGATGCTGACAAGAAGTACCAGCTGGCTGACTGGAGGATACGGTAAAAACTGACCCCTAAATGGTCTGGAGCTGCAAGGTAGCACTTCTCCTTGTTTGCATTGCTAGAGCTTCTACTTGCAGGACCCATAGTTATAGGTTAGTCTCAAAGTAAATGAGCACAGCGTTTACCTGGCTGTGCCCAAAGTTTTTGAGTGTTACGTTTTCCCATGTTTTTTAGAAAATGAGTTCTTTTTGGAAAGATCTGACAAGATGAAGTAATGAAAATCTGTATGCCCACTTCTTAGGAACAGTTCTTAACCACTGCAGTGTTATGAAGACAGTATTTGCTCCTCTAGTGCCCCCACAAAAACATTAAATCACCTGTGCAAGGTAGAGCAGATGGTGTTGGAGCAGTGAGGTTGGCTATGCAGGTGCATGCTGCACACCACAGAGATCTCAAGTCTACTTTTCTAGGCTCTGCAGAGAGAAGAGAGCTATGACAAATACCATAGCAAGCAGTTCTGCCATGTGACTTAGCTACACAGCAGTCCTGCTCTCCAGCACACGAACAAGAATCTGAATTGGAGAGTGCACAGCATTTTACTGCTCTTGCCCAACCAATCCTTCAGTAAGAAAACAGAATTTCCGTGTTAGTTCTTGGCATGTCTCATATGCCTTTTGCCCTAATACGCCTTTTAAGGGAAAAGTGACAGTTTGGTGGGACAACTGAAATGTGTTAGTGTAATTGTGGCTCTTTTTGTAGCCCTTTGCCAGAAGAAATGATCCGGTATGCCCGTGATGACACTCACTACTTACTCTACATCTATGATAAACTGAGAGAGTCGCTGTGGGAGAGAGGGAACAAGCAGCCCACACAGCTGCAGGTTGTGTGGCAGCGCAGCAAGGAGATCTGCCTGAAGGTAAAGCTTCACCTGGTTTGATTACCTGGATCAGAGTATGGGATTAGGAGAGAAGGTCCTTTGCCTATTCTACGTCTTTTCCTTTTTGTGTGTCTGAAAACAGTTGTATAAACTCTGACTCAGTCATGTGCAGTCACTTGTTTCACTAGCTAAGGTCCTTGGATTCAGATGCCTTCCTGCTCTTTTTTGAATGCTAGTATTACTTGGCATCACAATGCATTCAGGTGTGTCTTTTCTAAGAGAGGTGTTAGATATCTGGTTCTGCTGGATGTTCCTAGAACTTCAAAGCCTCACTGGAGTTGCATTCTGAGACAACTATATTGTGCTTGTGGAAAACACTGTTTATGAAAGTAGGCTTTGTGTGATGTGGTAAAGCTCGAAGATAGTAAGGCTGCTCTTGGATTTGATGAGGGTGGATTTCCCCTAACAATGGATGAGATATGTGTTTTTCAGGAATAGGCTCGTACCAATAGTTTAGGATAAAAAGCTCAAAGACACATTGTACCAGAGTGTATTCAGTCCCCTGATGTCCATGTGAGATTCTGTCTGAGAGAGGCAAAACAGAAAGCTCACTAGTGCTTCTTTTTTTCCTGTCCAGAAATACATCAAGCCCCTCTTTACAGATGAATCCTACCTTGATCTCTACAGGAGGCAGAAAAAACACCTTGACGCCCAGCAGCTGGCAGCATTTAGGCTGCTGTTTGCATGGAGAGACAAGATAGCACGTCAAGAGGATGAGAGCACAGGGTAGGAAGTCTTTTGTTATGGACACTGGCTTCAGTAAATCTCTTGGATTATGCCCCTTCCACTCCTGAGATGGGACTAATTTGTTACATGTAGAAATTACTGTACTACCTCAGGCTGCTTTTTACACAGAGGTTCCGTTATGTTTCTTTTCTTTTTAACTTATTTAATCATCTCAGACTTTGTAATGGGGGCAGAGTTGTGTACTTCAAAGGTGGTTTTAAGTGTTTTTAACACTCTGTTACATTCCTACCACCTCTTTGTGTTGTAGATATGTGCTACCAAATCATATGCTGTTGAAGATCGCAGAGGAGCTGCCCAAGTAAGTTTTGTTCACCCTGAAGGAGTCTTACTTGATCTTCATATCCAGCAAGTCCCTTCCAAGTGTGTAATTACTTCTGCAGCTGGTCCCTTCCTTCCAGCTGTCAGTACTGCTTTTCTCTATAGTTGTTCAGTTTGGAAGAGAAGTAAGTAGCAGTGGTCCTTCAAAAGGTTCCAGACTTCTGGGATACATCACTTGGATTGTATTGCACTAGTAAACCACATTCCTTTGCATTGCTCTATGTCACACGTTCCCTTTGAGATTCCTTCACTTTTACAGAGCAAGAGAGGGTTGAGTTCCTCCAAAATTTATTTGGGTTTTTTTTGCAGTTCCTAAAGGGTTGGGGAGGACAAGGGACAGATCCCTTGAAACACCCAATTTATACAACATTTTCCTTAGACATTTGGCACTCATCACCTAACATCCATACTTGAGAATAATAAAAATGCATCTTTAAAGGCAGGTCCACTGCTGGACTCAGCTTTCATAGGTGAATACTGAATGAAATGATGATGAAGACAGACAGACCACGGAAAAGTTAAGTGAAAGGAGAGCTGACTTGATGGCTTCTCATCTGCACAAACCTGGTGCAGAATTTCATCACAGAGATTAATCTGACTTGTTTTGGTCTGTCACAGTCAGGATAGTGGTTATATCCAGTTGCACATCCTTTGAATGCAAATGCCCAACATACCAGCCGTAAATACAGCACACTAAATTTTTCTCCTCTCTCTTCAGAGAATCCCAGGGTATCATTGCTTGCTGTAACCCTGTCCCACCACTTGTTCGCCAGCAGATTAATGAATTGCATCTGCTCATTCAGCAGGCCCGGGAGATGCCTCTTGTCAAGGTAGGAGTAGCTTGTACCACACAGGAGACTAATCACTGGCATTCCCTAAGCCAGGCCCTGGAGCTAAATGGTGACCTATGATGATGTGTATGCTGAAGTTTGCTTTCTGAACACTGAATGTAGTGTTCTGTAGTAGAGCAGAAAGAGTTGTTGCAACTTCTTGCCTGTCTGCTGCGTAGTGGCTTACATACAGTGTTGTATCCTGGAAAACTGGAGCATTAAACGAACAGACACTGCTTGAACAGAATGCAGTTGTTTGTCTCATACTGCACAGCACATTTGCCTGTGTGAGGAAGAACTGCACCTTGTGGAATATGCTGGCCATGTAAATGGACTCATAAATGTTTTACAGCTATGGTGAGGCAAAAAACCCAAACAGCCTGGGTGTTAAGAAGTTCATGAGTTAAAATATATCATCAGCATGTTGATATTAATACAGCTTTCATTCTGTAGTGAAAAAAAAACATTTGTGAGCAAGAATGTGCCCTTTCTGTGCGAGGTGTTTAAATGTATAGCCGAGTGCAAACACTGCAGGAGAAGAAAGTAAATTTATTAACCTGCTAGCTTGTAATAAATGTGTTCAAAACATTGATAAGGTGGCCAGCCTAGAAGAAACAGGGCTTTTAAGTGACATGCCTTTCTCTCCCATTCTAGTCGGAGATTACTTTGGCAGTCAAGAAGAGAGCATCTCTACCCAACCCTGAGGTACTGTTTGCATAATGTTTTTACCTGGTGTCTTAAGCCTTAAACTTAGAAACAAATGTATCAAAATTCTACCTGCTAGTAAATTGCTTATCTCATCCATTTTACAAGTCTCTCTGCTTTAGCTCAATGGTACTTTTCTGGGCTAGACTCATAGTATTACCAGCTGTAAACTGATATTTTACAAACCACCAAGGTTTCATCAGCAAACACTCTGGCTGCTGGACAGTTTCATGTATGTTAGAATATATTGGCTGACCTGTAAGAAGAGAGGTTTCAGATGAGTTTCTAAGGCTGTCTCGTTCTCTCTCCTCATGTGTATGAAGTAAAGCATCTCATTAGCTCGTGGGTGTTTGCACAGGTAGCCTTTTGATGCCAGATGCAATGTGCTCTGGTACATGAGCTACACTAAGAATATTCCATCTCTGAATTTCATCCCTTTTTTGGAATTTTCATTAAAGAGTGTTTGCAGTGTGTGAAAATAATAGATTCATAGTGTATTAATGGTGTTTATAATTTGAATCTCTCTGCAGAAGCTGGAGAATGCCCTCTTTGGACCACATGACAGTTCACGGATTCCTATGGATGATTTTCAGAATAACTCTGCCTTGGGTAATTTAGAGTTAACCTAAAAGCTGTGCTAATAATGCAGTGATGGAGCTTTGACATGGGGGAAATAAGCAGTCCTGAAAAAACTTTCAGGGAAACCTCATGGCATAAAAGAGCAGTAAAATACACAAGAATCTAATAAAAATTTTGTCTCCTTTTCATGCAGATCCTGCACCAGTTTTGGAAGATGTTTGTCTCTTTTCAGACAGTGAGAGGACAACGGATATTCAAGATAGTCAGCCAGAGTCAACCTGTCTTGTTGCTACTGCCACTGTCAGCATATTCAGTGTAAGCAGTATGTTTGTGACAGTGTCAGTATTGAAATATTAGAAAACAGACTTAATAATCTGATAAAACTGTGTGGAAGTGTTGAAAGAAATAAGGTGGGAATGCATGGCGTAGGTACTGTCTTTTGTCGGGCGTATGGCCTAAGCAAGACACCTGGGTCAGGAGACCAGCAAGGTTAATTTCATGTCTCTGGAGGGTCACTGCTGTCAGTGGGATTTCAGAGTGAGAAGCAGCATGGCATGAAATGGCAGTAGCCAAACCAAAAGAATATTCCTATTAATATTTCTTCCTTTTTTCCTTTCTTTTAAGGAATGTGATGGAAACGAAGGGAATAAGAGGACTTTAACCACTGCACAGCGGAAAGCTCAGCTAATAATGGAGTCCTTTGAAAATCCATTTAAAATGGTAAAAGCTCCCAACAGTGGAACTCAAATTACCCAGGGCAGAGGATGCTCTGAGCTATTTTTCCAGGCATTTCAGAACGGCTTGATAGAGCAACAGCTGCTGTTCTCTGACTGGAATCCAGGGATTGTCCTTCTTGCAAAGACACATGTGCAGACTTGTTTTCAAAACACATTTAAATACCTCTCGGATATAAGTCTTTCTACATAGTAAACAGACCGTTCACCAGGGGTTTTTAAGCTAGTTTTAGGTTTTTCAGATTTGCATCACATTTTCATCTGTCCTTTATGGCTAGGATTAGTGAGCTGATTCTACTCTTGTAATGAATCAGAAGAACAACATTACACATTTGGAGTGGTAATTTACTAGAAAATAATATCAAATTTTTTTCTGGTGTGCAGTTGATGGTTGGTCTGTTGGGAGTGTTTTGGTTTTGTGGGAAGGGGTTTTTAGTTGCTTTTTTCTTTAATATTTCTCCTGGCAATAGCTGTGGTGACTTTGTTATTTTCTCATGGTGTTCTATCTGTAGAATACTTCTTCAAATGAGCTCACTGATTTACAACAAGTAGCATTTTAGCAATGAGCTAAATGTCACATGCTGTGTTCAAAGCAAATTTTTTTCCTCTCTATAGTACCTACCTCCAGAGGAGAATTCTGCCTATGTCTCACAATCTGCAAAGTTTGACCCATCATCAAAAATTTATGAAGTAAGTCTGGTGCTAAAATTTTGTGCCAAGTAGTACAAAAGAAACAGATAAGTAGTTTATTTTCCATCAGGAGCCTCAGCAATGTCGTTTTTTTTTTTCTCCTTGGATACTTCTTGAGAAACTTAACATGTTTCTGTGACATTCATATCCTTTGAAGAACCAAGGTCTGGGGACATTCTGCTGTATAGTCCCTGTCTGTCAGAGCTGAAAGCTCTACTGAAGTATCTGCATTTGTTCTCAAGGCTTGTTTGTAGCCCAGAACTTTTAAAGTATTTGGTTTTACTTCACATGATGCAGCAGATCTTAATCTCTTTTACAGTCAAATTTGATCTTTTGGAATCTTAAAGACCAGCATGTGTTAACAAGTTTATAGACAACTTCTTGCCATAAAACTTTTAAGGAAGTGTTTCCAGGTAGTATTTTTTCATTGCAGATCAGCAATCGATGGAAGTTGATGAGTCAGGCACCAGTACAGAAGAAGTCCAAAAACGAAACCAATAAGAAAACAGCCCAGGAGTCAGGTACAGCCATTCTTCCCTTCCTTGGTGTGTCTGCCAGCATGTTTTTCCCAAGGCATGTAGGTTGCTTCCTGTAGATGATGGATTTCCTGATGAATGACGTTATTTATTATCATTTGTACTCTGTTTAGTTTGAGACTTGATACAAGCTGCTCTGCTTGCTTTTTCTAAGCCCCTGGGTAACTTACTCCTGCTTTTTACAGTAATGCTTGTTTGTCTCCATAGCTGCCCATGTCCAGGCACAGAAGTTGCATAAAAAGGCAGCACAGAACGTTGTATCTGTTCGTCAGCAAGCCATGGTATGTCACAGAATTCCTCCTTCCAGCTATTGTTCATCTTGTCTGCTATAACATAGTTCAGAATGAAACTATGAGCCCTGTAATTGAAATGCCTGAATGACAGTGTTTTGATAGTAGTCTTTCTGTGGTGCTGCCCCGGGTGTAACAACAGGCCCCTGCTGATTGTGCTGTGCACATCATCACATCCCTCCGTGTGTTCAGTAGGGAATGTTTTCCACTGATGCACCTCTGCTCCTCACTTCCTTTAAGGTTCCTCAGTTGTTCTGCATAGGTTCCCCCAAATATGCCAGTGAGGCCACAGCAGATCTCAGCTTCCTGTATCCTATGAAATTACAATTTGGCTTTTCATAAAAGTCCCTACTGTGAGAAGAAAAAAAAGTAGCAGTTTAGGCCTCAGGAAGAGCACAGAGCTTTCTCCCCATGCTATTATTGTCAAAGGCAAGAGCAGTCACTGGAGCCCATTGGACAGTTAATTTGCCCAATAAGATGTTTCATTCTCCTTTCTTCAACTTACCTTTTTTTCTGTTCTGTGGGCTGCTTTCATAGCAGGAACAAGCTAATAGGAAGAGGGAGAGAGAGACAAGTGAAATGGGAGCAGAGTTGCCAACACAGGAAAAGAAACGGCAGAAAACCCCCCAGCAACCAGAAGAGCTGGAAGCACCAAGGCAGTTTACCCCCTTTGATTACAGCAATTCCAACTTCAAGGCATTTGCAGGTAAGATCTGATCCCTTGTTAGAGTGCTGCATGCTGTGGAAAATGTTGCCAGCTGAGCCTTGAGAAGGCTGCATGAGTGTGGGTGCCAATGCAGTACAGACTGTTACAGTGCGCTTACCTTATAGTGGGCAAATACTTCAAGAAATTGACTTGAGGAATGTACGCTTTTGTATCCCTTTCCTGATTTGGAAACAAAATCCTGAAACAATTGGCTGAGTGGGTTGTGGATTTGGATTTTGTTTCCTTTGTCTTATCTGTTTAATTGGACCCAGGAACTAGGAAGCAAAGGAGATTTGACTCCTTTGTGAAAAAGCACCTATTCAAAAATATCTCCTGCCCTTAAAAGAATGGTAAAAGAATCCTTAAAAGGATTTTATGGTGTGGGATCATCAGAGGAACACTGCGGAATGCATTGTTCTTTATAGAAAATTTTAGTGACAGCTTCTCTCCTCTCTCTGTTAGGAAGCAGCAAATCAAAACAGTCACCACAATTTGATCCTGCCAAGCAAGCTTACACAGGCAAGGTATGGTCTTGTCATGAAAGGAGGAACAGAAATGTGGGTGATCATATGTACCCAGCCGGGGGCCCTCTGGGAGGGCATATGATATTTTCTGCATCTGCAGAATGTTCTCTAACAGCTGCTGAGATGCAGCTTCCAATCACAAGTTCATGCTTTGTATTACTACCTCTTCCAATTCAGGAGGAGCTTCCTTGGAGTCCCTCAGACTCTCTTGTTTTTTCCCACCTATTCATACATTGCTCACACCTATGCCTCTATACATCACAAGCATGACACTTGGACCACAGCAAACCACCACAAACTCCAGTAGTAAATTAAATTCTCAAAAACCGCAGGCATTCAAGTGGTTCCAGGACATGTCAGGTTTGCATGTTGCTCATGTACCCCTCCAAATACTGTTATTAGGAAAATTCCAAGTACTGTTATTAGGAACAGTCTCAGCTCAGAGATTTTTTACTTAACTTATTGTTAATTGAGATTGAAAAGAAGAAAAAACCCATAAACAATCAAACCATGGCTTGCTGATGAACGGACACAATGTTTTGTGCTGCCTTTTCATGCATACTTAGGGAAGTCTGTGACCAGCACAGGGAAGTTGATGAGCAGATTTCTGTGAGGTTGGAACGATCTGGCAGCACGTGAATCTCATGGAATATACTTGGCAGGAACCTCACTGTGGTGGTATTTTATTTGTTTGTTTGTTTGTGCAGAAATTTGCTGGAGCTAACAAACTTCAAGAGTCTGGAAACCGGAGCATGTCCTACCTGGCAGGGAAAGCTGAAAGGTGTGTGTTCAGCCTGCTCTCATCCAGCTGAGTGTTTCCACACCACTGCCCCAGAGCCATGGGCAGAGCTTAGCTGTTGTCCTCTACTGTTGTGGGAGCTTCAGCATATGTTTAATGGAAGAGGTTGCATCACAGCCTGACACTGGTTTAAAGGAAAAAAAAAAAAAGAAAATAACCGCATCAATTTAGGATTAATGCAATCAAAGACAAGTCTGGGTGGAAGGTTTGAAATGCTGAGGTAAAAGTTTGTGTTAAAGGGTGTGGGAATTGCTTTCTTTGATCAGAGATACGTGGAAGTAGAGAGAACAGCAGCCTAGCTTGGGAGGAATAACAGTACTGCCAAGTATGAACATTCTTGTTCTGAATAGGTACTTAATGTTTAGCTTACAGGATTTGATTATTATGTTTTACTTAGTCATAAAAGAGCGACACTACCTAAGGACAGCATTGGAGGGAGAAGGGTTCTGTCTGCCTCAGGGCCCTTTCTTGATAGAATCATTGTAACATTGTCAGTTTTCAATCTTGAATGAATTTAGAGCAAGAGTTAAAGTGTTTGTTTAACTCTTTTGCAGGGGTTCGACACACCACTGGCCAAAGAGATAATCTTTGTTACAGGACCTGTGGGAGTTGCTGTGGAATGAAACAATAGTTAGAAGTGTTGCCACCATGGGAAAGCAAATGCCAGTCATTGATCAGTTTTTGTACAGAAAAGTTTTTAAAACCATTAAAATCCTTTTTTTCCAAAAGGAAAAACATCTTAATTGATGTCACTTTTCTTATATTCACATTGCTTTTTTTTCTAATTATACTCACAGTGTTGCTTTGTTTATAATTTTAATCGTTTATCCTGTGTCCTCAAACACAATTAGGCTAAACTTGTCACTTCTTGAAGCTGCCTGAAGTGCAGAAACAGCATGTCATTGGAGTATGGGAGGAATCTGTTGGCATCTCTACAGGTAGCACAGAAATAATAGAGATGCAATAGATGTGACTCAAATTCCAGCAGTTCAGAGAAGGAAAGAGTGTCTTTCATTATAGACCTTGCTTACAAATTGAACTGCACAGCTCATCTCTTACAAGACAAGGTAATACGGAAAAACAGCGTGTTTACCTCACAGTGTTTGCGTATTTTAATGGAAAGATTGTATTTTTAGGAAAAAAAAGAGGTATAGGAGACCAGTGGTTTCACTATGAAGTTCCAGAGTGAAAGTAAGAGCATTAGACAGAAGGGAAAACCATGGATTGTCAGTGTTGTGATGGGGAAAGGCAGAGCGTTCTGTGCTGCAGCTGAATCTCTACACCTAAACTAACATTTCCAAGTTTTAAATACCCACAGTGAGTTATCTTTAAGTCTTTGTAGAAACAGTATCAGAAACAGTATCATCAGTACTTGATGGGTCAGTGACAGAGCTTGTTCTAATGCAGACCTGGTAATGTTGCTGTGGAGAGGTAGGGAACGTGACATTTTAACAGGGCTTTATTTTACAAAGACTATGCGAAGGCTTGAGGTTTAGTTTGTTTTCAATCTTTTTCCCTGTTTCTGGGAAATAGGGAGTGGAAGGAATGAGGAGGGGTTTTCCTCCTTGGGTATCTTGGTGTGAACAGTGCTGACTAAGCAGCATTGTAATGGTAGAACAGAGTCTCTCTGCTTATAAAATCTGCTTGCATGGCTGAATATTGGAGAATGTTTTTGTAAAGAGGCAGTCAAATAGCAATTGTCTCCAAATGTATTTGCAGGGGCTGCCAATTCCTTCCTTTGGTCAGCTTTACCATTTCTTTAACTTGAAGAACAAGTAAGTGTTAGCAAAAGCCCCATTGGCCCCAGGGATATTAAAATCCATGTGGTTTAAATCCTCTACTTTAAATTCCAAGGAAAATGACATTTCAAGGATGATCCTAATTTTAGTCTTTTCCTGTTTTCCCTTTATGAGTTGCCATAGGTTTTAAAAATGTCTTTAATAGAAGTGACTAGCAACTACATACGTGCTTTATTCACTTGGTTGTGCCTGTGAAGTTGTAGCACTGAAGTGCCCTACTATGAGGTTGTTTTACTGTTGTGCAGCAGTTGTTGGATGCTTTGTGTAACCTGGTTGGAGAACTACTCTCAATATTTCCTTGGTGCATTTCTCCCAAAGTCTGCTCCTCACAGCACAGCCATGTCCTGTAAGCCTGGGTCCACCAGCTCTAGAACTGAACCTGCTTTTGTGACATCCACAGAATCACAGGGTGGGTGAAGTTTGTAGGGACCACAGCAAGTCATCTGATCCAATCTCCCTGCTCAAGCAGGGTCATCTTAGAGCACATGGCACAGGATTGTGTCCAGATGGGTCTGGAATATGTCCAGTGACAAAGATTCCACACCCTCTCTGGGAAATCTGTTCCAGTCCTTGGTCACCCACACAGGAAAGTTCTTCCTAATGTTCAGCTGGAACTTCATTTGCATCAGTTTCTGCCCGTTGCCTTGTGTCCCAGTGGTTGGCACCACTAAGCAGAGCCTGGTTCCCTCTTCCTGGCATTCCCTCTTCAGATTTTTACACACATTAATGAGGTCCCCTGCCACCCATCTCTTCTCGAGGCTGAACAGATCCAGCTGCCTCAGCCTTTCTTCTTGAGAGATGCTCTCCCCCATCACCCTCGTGAAATNCGGCGGCGGGAGCCCAGCGCAGGTGGCCCGGCAGCGGCCGCTCCGCTCCGCTCCGGGGCGGCATGGAGCGCGGCGCGGCGGCGCTGATCCGCGAGGGCTGGTTCCGCGAGACGTGCCGGCTCTGGCCCGGCCAGGCCATGTCGCTGCAGGTGGAGGAGCTGCTGCACCACCAGCGCTCCCGCTA
>VZTG01001553.1:311941-332066 GCA_013397845.1 Melanocharis versteri
CCCCGCTCGGCCCAGCACCACCTACGGCAACGTCCTGGTCCTGGACGGGGTGATCCAGTGCACGGAGCGGGACGAGTTCTCCTACCAGGAAATGATCGCCAACCTGCCCCTCTGCAGCCACCCTGACCCCCGCAAGGTGAGTCGTCCCCGGCCCCCGCCTCGGGGTGCCCCCAGCCGGGCTCTGCAGACCCAGCCCGGCCCCTGCGGGGCTGCCGGGGCCTGGCGCGGGCCACTCGGGCGAAGGGGGCCGGCAGCCTCGTGGGCCCCGCGCTTCATCTCCGCTCGCCGGGCAGCACGGGCCCGCAGCGCTTTCACGCCGTTCTCCTTTGGCCGTACAGCGAAAGTTGCCCGGAGCCGACCCCGCTGACAGCCTGTGTTCTGCCCTCCTCTCTGCCAGGTGCTGATCATCGGCGGCGGCGACGGGGGAGTGCTCCGAGAGGTGGTCAAACACCCGACCGTGGAGTCCGTGGTGCAGTGCGAGATCGATGAGGTGCGTTGGGCTCCCGGCTGCGTGCAGGAGCCCCGGGACCTCGGGCCTCGGGGCAGGCGGGTTGCCCAGCAAAACGAGCCCGACTTCACAGCATCCACGGGAGCTGCGGTTTCACCTGCTCTGTCTCATCAGCACCGGGCGCATTTGCTGCTGGTTCTGCTGGCGTGACAATGACAGCGCCACCTCTTTGCTTTACAAGTCATCTACGTGGCAGCTGGCTGCCTCTTCCATGTGATTTCTTTCACACACATACGGTTGAGGCCCTTCCAGGCAGAAGTGGGCCAAGCACGGGACCTGGAGGAGTGCCCTGGCTTTGTGGAGGTGCTGCTTTTCCATCTCCCTCGCTGCTGAACAAGTACTCCTGGCTCCTGGCTGAGGAGGACGGTTGCTTTGCTGAGCAGTCTCTTGCAACCAAAACCAGGAAATAAGCAGCAGGGATTTGCTTCTGTGATAGATGGGCCAGTTGCTTTAGAAATGGTCATAATTTTCTGTCTAGTACAACAAACTTGGAAGGGAGGAAGTCACTACCAATTTCCAGAGCATGTTAAGGCTTTGGCTTATTGATGCTGACTGTTACAAAGTGGGCACCTGCTAAGAATCAGCCTGTGGCTGGTAATCTGCTCACAGAGGCCTCCAAGTGAGAGTCGGTGCTAGGATGTGGGCTGGTAACTCTGTCAGACCACTGAAGTTTACTCTTTTCCCAGTCTGCTTCAGTGGGACTGTCAGATGGGTTTGGGGTGCCAGCATAGCTGCTGCTGTACGTGATGAATCTGGGATGCTGGCAGCATGCACTGTGCCAAACTTAACACAAACATGGATTCTCCTTTGAAGAGCAAGGCCTTGTTTCTTGGATGCTCGGACACTCTCACAGCTTCATCTGGCACATGGCTCATGCAGTCTGACCTCATGCACTGACATCTGTGCATAAGAGCTGGTCACAGGAGTTACAGAGCATAAACCCCAGCCCTCGGGACTGGGGCTGCGCAGAGCCTTTGACCTCATACTGGAACAGAAAGTTATTTGTTTTCCTGTGGGTCATCTCAGTTCTGTGCCATGCATCAGGGTGGCTGTCACACAGCCTTTGGTTCCTTACCCAGATGGTCAGAGCTACCTGACTTTGTTTTTGCAGAACACAAATTTCCGGGAGCCTGTGCAGCAGCTCTCACAGCAGCAAGTAGAGGAGAGGAGTCTGAAATACTACAACTCTGATATTCACCGGGCAGCATTCATCCTGCCAGAGTTTGCACGGAAGGTAAGCCAGGCTGTGCCACAACGCCTCCCTCAAGGATCCTGAGGTAGGAGTGGGAGTAGACAGAACTGAGGGTTTCCTGCAGTCCCAAAGACTTCTGTGGGCAAGCTGGAGCAGGACAGCATTTTGTATGACGGAGCAGAGTATGAGTCAGTCAGGGAAGACTGGAGTTCATTTAAGAGTTGTTCTTTGGGCTTATGTCCCCTGCCTTGATGACAGATCACTCCTACTTCACCTAGCAAAGCCAGGTCCAAGAGCCTGCAGAACTGGTGTTTCCCACTGGAAAGCTCCAAAAGTCTTAGTTAAAATGTGGTTGTGATTTCTCGTGCAAACCAGAGGGTAAAGAAAGGATGCTCCAGCATAATTCAGTCTTGCTTCTTGAAGCATAGTCTGTATTTCCACATTATTCCGTCATCTCCCCACTGGGCTGCAACTGCAGGTTCCAGAAAAAACTCCTTAGAGTGTCGTAGGGATGAAGGCAAATACCATAACTGTGTTGCAGAGGTGGTGATTCCTGTTTCTGCTGAGGACTGGCAGAGCTGTGGCAGGTCCATCCTGACAGTTTGTCTTTGGCTCTCTGCAGGCCCTGAGCGATGTGTGAGACCGAGGTGCTGCTTCCTTCCTTCAAGCTGGACTCTGAGATCGTCAGTGATGTGGCTGGGGTCTTCTCAGCAGATTGCAGATTTGCTCTCCACTGTGTGGGATTGTTTAACCCTTGGCCAGCCAACATTCCCTCTGATGTGTTAAAGATGATGGGGCCTAAGCCAGATAAGACTATTGAAAAGGTCCAGTGACTTATTGTGTGAGGTCAAAACTGTTCTTTGCAGTGCTGGAAACGTAAGATGTCTTTTTCCTTTCTCTCCTCCCCGCACCCATTCTAAATTCTCCCATCCCAAACACACCCCACACCCCACCAACTGATGTGATGTATTTATAACTGACACATATTTCTGTCTGGTGGTCTGGGAGGAGTCCAAAGGGTCCCTGACTTAGCCTTAAGCACAGAGAGAGAGAGAGAGCTTTGTGCACAGTTAGCTCGCTCTCTCCTCATGGTAGCTCCCTGCTGCTGACACATTCTGACTGGTAACGGGTCTGAGCTTCTGTGTCCCACTGCCCTCCTCTGACTCCTGCACTGCTCTGCAGCACAGCTGGAGAAGTCACAGTGCAAACTGTTGCCATTCACAATAGGTATCCCTCCAACCCTGATGGAGTAGCAGTATTAAACACCAGCCAGGCAGGCTGGCAGCAGTCTTGTGTTGTGGCTTTTTTTTGTTGTTGTTGTTGTTGTTAATTTTTTTAATTGGTCAGAAACTGAAGTCCTGAGGTGCCTACAGGCTGACTCCTGTTCTTACCTCTGCCCTCAGAGTGGTTCCAAAGAATGTTTATCAATATGGTGATAGGCGCTTTATATATTTATACATATATACATATATATATATTTGTATGTATGTATGTGTGAAAAACAAACCTTAGCTGCATTGCCTGATGTTCAGTACTGATGTTGGGGAGTCAGTTGTGCTGACAAATCTCTCATCTCAGTCATGCTGAGATGCCTCAAGCCTGAGTATTTGCAAGTCCTTAGGAGGCATCATTATTTCCAATGCTGCCCCCAGATACATAAGTTGTTTTTCATTGTGCTCTTTAAGATGGATCTGCCTCCACTTCTTTACTTCTGTTCTGAAGATTTTGTGCCCCCACGCAGTGGAAATCACCCTCCCAGCACTGTCTGTGGAACTGTGCCACTGTCACTCACAGACACTCAATTAAACACTCAGCTCTGGTTAAGGTGTGGGTCATCAGTGTGGGTCAGTGTTCTTCGGGGAGGGGGGTGCAGAAAATGGAGATCCTGAAGGTTTGCTGTATTTCCAGGTGCACTCTCTAGGTCTGACATCCTCCCTCACTTGTCTTTAGGGATGACAAGTTATCAGAAGTAAGGGCTGAAGAGTGATCCCCTTGCATGTTTTGTCTTGTAGTGAAGCTGCCCAATAGCTCCTCCAGCTTCTGCCATCCTCTGTGCTGCAGACTCAGTACCTGCTAGCCAAGCTGTTCTCCGGTCCAAATGCTGCCCCTGGTACAGTTTTCCAAGTGGTTTTCCAGCTGCCCATCTCCCTGCTGCTGTCAGGTAGATCCTGTCAGTCCTGGCCCCGCTGAGCTGCACCCTCCTTTTCTCTGCAGGAGTGGTGGTGGCTCGGGGGCTCCGAGGGCTGAACCACGGAGCTCCAGCTCAGCAGGCTGGGGAAGGGCACTAGGTGGCTTCAGGAAAAGACAAAAATGCTCCTTCTGAGAGGCTTTTTGGCTTGGTAAGAGAGAACTAGAAGAAGCAGGCTTTAGCAAGGGTTGGGGTTGAGCTTTGCCATAATAGTGACCCTACAAACAGTGTAGGTGGTCCGGCCACTGTGTGCCTACAGCAGAGGATTTGTGGGGTCAGTACTCTCCTGCTTTCTCCCGTTTTTGATGAGACTTAGCACTTCTTTCCCAGTGTCTCCTTCTACCACCAGTATTGGTACAGTTTCTTTGTGGTCACGAGGGTTTGCAAAGCATTGCTGAGCTGCAGAGCTGAGTCTAGATCTCTGTATTCTTGTGTTGAGAAGATAACACCTGTTTTTCCCTTAATTGCCTGGGTGACTGTCTTCTTTCTCACACAGCTAGTTTGGGTTAATGAGGCATTTTCATTGCTCAAGTCTTGTATTTTTATAAGGAGCAGACCAGTAATGGAGGCTGATTCTAGCTCCTCCTGTTTGAATTCCTGTGGGACCTGAACCTCGCTCAGCCCTTCATCCCTGATGGAAAACTAGCTCTGGCACTTTCCCCTAGAATGGGAATCAAGACCAGGACTATAGTCCAGGAAGGCCTTAGAGCAGCAGCCAACTAGTAACAAGTTCAAGCCTTTCACCCGCCCTTGGTGAGTACAACAATGCCCAGGAGGGAAGGAGCTTCCTCAGATCTGTTGTTGGCCTCCACACAGCTAATTATTCCTTCTGGTTCTTAAGAGTTCTCTCCAAATATGTGAGTTCAGCGAGTGGCCAGTGATGAGAGCAGGAAGACAAGATTGTTTCCCATCCAAGTTACACATACTCTGTCCACAAGGCCCTATATATATAGTTTCTGAGTGATTCCAAGTCACTGTTCTCCACAGACAATTCCAAACACTTCAGTGCCTTCAATGTGAGAAGACAGAGATCAGTGCCTGAATCAAGCACTCATTAAATGAATGCAGCAAGAGAGGGAGCAGGGGCTTGTGCAGCTATAGCTGCTTCCACCTGAGCAGCTCGGAGCTTCAGGACTTAAAAATCACCCCTGTGCTGAGCACTGCCACAGGTCTGTGTGCCCTGTGAGCTGCTGGCGTGGTGTTTGGCACCTGCAAGGCAGTTGTGTCTACAGATTGACCATCCCTTCCACAAATTTGTGTCTGAGCTGTTATGCTGCAGGGTGTGGTGGCCAAGGGACGCTGAGGGTTGAAGAGACTGGAAATTTGGGTAATGCTCAACAGGAGGAAACTGTGGGGTTTCATGTGGAACTGAGCACCGAGCACTTTTGCAGTGTCTCTAGGTGGGCAACTAAAATACCTGAGTAACCTTTTTCAGAGTTTTAGCTGCCTTTTGCCTAAGGCTAGTTGAGCAAGGCTCTTCACAAGCAAAGAGTCACAGAGATGCTGTTTGTCTAGACATGCTGCAGTCGTGTTCCAGCATCTCCTTAAGCCAGGAGCATATGAGCAGGGATAGGCTTTGTCCCAGGTAACGTACAGTGTAATGGCAGTCAGAGCAGGTGGAGACAAGCAAGGGAAGGGAGCCTGATGGGCTTCAGCACATCTATTGCTTAAGTCACTTGGCACCTTTTGAACTCTGTCAGACTGCTCTGAGCTTTACTCATTGAACTAACTCACTTTTTAGAAGTTCAGGAGAGAGTTTCAAAATGTTGAGAGAAACCTCTTGCCTGTATCTCTTGAGCCCTTTCAGTCAGTTGATTGGCATGAGTGTCATATTCACCCAGAGCTGATGTTATTGAGGCCTGGCTGAATTAGATGGAGCTTGGCTGGAGCAAGAGGCTGCTGAAGGATGACATTCATCAGAACAGCAATCCCAATGAGAAAGCAGTCAAAAAAGTATTAAAAATCGCCACCAGGTTCAGGGAGAGGAAAATTCCCTTGTTAAAATTATGGGGGAAGAAGAGGGAAAAGTGTGGACAACATGAAACGGCTGCTCAGGTCTAGCAAAAGAGCCAGACAAAATGCTGTTAACAAAGTAAGATGAGAAATCTAATCAAGTTAAATACCGAGAAGTCTGGGAAACGTGCTTTCCTAGTCATGTGCAGGATGGAGTTTGGTGCTTTTAAAATATGCAAAAGATGGGGAACTGGAGCCAGGGAATTGCAGTTACAGCACAGTGATGTGAAGCAGATAAAGATGGGGGTATTATTACCAATGTGAGGTGTCTCAGTGCAGGCCTTTCAACAGCTCCAGGGCTAATGGGGCTTGCAGTGCCAAGGGCTGCTGAAGCAGGGACTCCACAGGGACCCTGCAGGAGGCCTCTCCTTGGTGCTTAAAGGCTGCTGCAGCAACCCACAGCCAGGCATCTCCAGCAAGGAATTTACTAAACAAAGGTAATTCTGTGTTCAGAACAAGATGATGGATATGATGCCCCTGCATGTGTTTTGCCTCCTTAAGCTGTAGGAGAGGAGTGACCAGAACCCCACACTATCTGCAATTCCTGATTGAGGCTCTCCCAGCCAAGCAGTGCCTTCTCCAGTGCTGACAGTCTCACAGGCCCACGTGTTAACACCCCTGGTGAGGTCTGGGAATTCCCACCAGGTGTAGTGCATGAGCAATCGCTCAGGTAATCCAAATGCTAAAGGAATGTTTCTATCCAACTCTTGTCCAGCCAATCTTGCCACAGATGGGACAAGTCTGGTGTAAGAGGGATCATGAGTGCATGGCAGTGGGCAATAACCCCAGACTGCACAGCCTGAAATGCCTCCTGCTTGGAGCCAGGCAAAATGTTTCAGTGGAAAAACACGTATTTTTTTAAACAGAAGTGTTTCATAGAGAGTAGTTATTTTGGAGGAGGATTCTTGGTGGAATAATTGAAATGCTTAGAGCATACTACTGATGCATTTTGCTTGTCCTCCCCCCATCCTCCTGCAGTCTTTTTGGGGTTGGCAGACAGAGAATGTAGCACAACTCCCCCTCCCCAGAGAGCTGGGACAGGCTTGTAGTTGTGCATGCAGCATCCCCGTGGTCCTTCCTCCCCTCCTCAAACCGAGACATCCTCCTCCTCCTCCTCATCCTCCTCCTCCTCATCCTCCTTGCCCCTACTCTGAGCAGGGATGAGGCTCCTGCCATCTCTTCCTTGGCTTTGTTAGATTAGTGCCAATGAAAAACCACAGCTAAAACAGCCATCTACATCCTCCTCCAGGGCCCTGGGGAGCACAGTGCCAGGCAAAACTGCAAACCTGGCCCATTTAATGAGCTGTAATTTCAAGCCTGTGAACAAATTGGCCTTCCCTTCTGGGAAGGCTCACAACTGCCAGCTAACTATTGCTTTATTTATTGCATTCACCTTTGTAACCTGAGGGCAGAGAGCAAGGGTTCCGATGACAGGAATGTATTTTAACTCTTCCTTCTGCTGCAGCTGAGTGCCTTACCTTTGGGAACCAGAAAATTCTGGAAGCCTGGTGTGATTCTGCTACATGCTTCAAAACATGCTGACCTGAACCCAGACCAGGCAACAAACAGGCAAAAGACAGCAAATATCCAGGCCATAGAGGAGAGCAACTGAGAAATTATCTCATTCCTTTACGTGGCATTTGGTGCCAGACACAGTGATAGCTCTTGTGTTCCTGCAGTGCCCAGAGTTTGCTGCTGCACAGACACACTGAGGAGAGGTCAGAGGCCTCTTTCTTGGATGACAAAATCTCTCCCACTGCATGTTGTATGTGCAGCCTTCATCACAAAAAGATGAAGGTTCTTTCGAGTGACTGTGGAAGCATATTCTGCTGTTCTTCTGAACCCACTCTGCATCTCTGCTGGAGCCATGCTAACTGTGAAACAAAATCCTTGGAGAGGCAAGCCTTTTCTAGATATTGTATGCAAAAAAATTCCTCCTGGAGCCTGCTCCCCCAGGTTCCTGTGGTCGTGTTCACAGGTGCACTGATTTCAGAGAGATCTGCCCTCACTGTTAAGTGCCAGAAATCCACTCAGGCCATGTGCAAATCAAGGCAGGAGAGCATCAAGGAACATGACTTCCAAAGTGGGGAGTCAGATAACAGAAAGTGGTAAGAGGAAAGAATAATCAGAAATGTTTATTGTTCCAAGGGAAGACCTTTACCATATCCTGTACAGGGTCATAAGCATTTAAGGGTTAGAAAAAAAAAAAATTGAGGCCCTCTCATAGGTCAGACAACAAATGCACATATAATAGGGATGGTAGCAATTAAGAACAATCCTGGTGCTATATGTTGAACTCTATCTAATTACAAAAAAGAGCAAATTTTATCACCAGAGAGTTCTTTTAGTTCCTTTGGAGAAGGAGATGGTGCTGTATCTTGTGGTGGGGAGGTGGTCAGCAGCATCTGCAAAGGGGCCAGAGGACAGACTAACATAGGGGAAGCAGTAAAGGGAATGTGAGGAAAGGGAAGGGCACTGGGGAATATGGAAGAATCTGGAAAAGGGGTGCCCGATATTGAGAGAAGCTGTAGCAGAACTCAGGGGGAACTTGTTTGGATTTAGAGATCCATTCCCACTGTGGACACTGGAATGTAAGGGCTTTGATGTGAGCCTCCCAGCTGGGAAGAGGCAGCCTTGCCCAGGCCAGATGCACAGGTTTGGGCTGTGCTGTGCTCGTCAGCAGGGCCACAGGCTTCGTGCTGGTGAATCTGAGCCAAAACTCTTCAAAGTCACCACTGCTCAAGAGGTAACAGTTGTTTTATTACTGCACTTTAATTCCAGGACAGATTCACAGCAGCCTGGTCCCCATTTACATCTCTGTGGGTCTCCCCAAAAGCTGGTCTCTGGCTCAGCACATCCTCTCCTTTTTGGTAGGAGCACTGTCACACTTGTGATCCTGTTGGCTCGATGGAGCACGATAGAAAGCAGCCCATTCCAACAGCAAGTGGCAGCCAAAGCTGTATTTGTTGGAACAAGCGGTTTGGGTGGAGCAGATGGCCTCCAGCACGGAGACCTGCCTGCACTGCTGCAGCTGTCTGCCTGCCTTTGGGGCCAGTGGGCCTTGAGGGTTGGTCCTGCAGCATGGGACTCACCCTCTGCCTGGCTGTCAGCCCGAGCACATCTCACACTCCTGGGCACCTGCCCTGCGTTCCTGTCGAGCAGCCAGGTGTGCTTTCTCCATTTGTTTTTCTCCCACTTTTACCTCTCCCGAAGCAAACTGGCTGTGGGTCGTTTGGGATGTCCCTGTGGTTTGTCTGCTCACTGGAGCCTGGTGCTGCACTGCTCTTTCTCAGCCCCAGACTGGGAAGTGTTTGACAGAATCCATTACACAGGGCTAACACAGGAGCCCTGATAAACTGGCACGATCAGTTTAAAAGGAAACAGCTAATGTTTTATCTGGATATGGTGCATGTAAGCCAGCTCTTACATGGAGAGAGAAAGAAACAAGGAAGTTTGCAGTTTTCTGAGGTAAATTCATATCTGTAAATTGCTAGAATGTTTTTTGTCCCCACAAGACTCTATGACTCAGAAAAGGTTTTTTCTATCTTCCAATGACAGATTCTACTACAGTATGCATGGAAATGATAGCATCTTTTCCCTCAAGAGCATCTGGGGTGATACAACTGGCAATAGGAGCTGGATTATTTGCAGGGAAATTTCCATTATGCTGTTTCCAGGAACTGTAATGCCGGTAAGAGGCAGAACTGACAAACAGGTTTTTCTGCCTTCTGTTCTTAGTTCTGCCACACCATCCCCTGGCCAACTCACCTCTCTGTGGGGGGTTTTGGGCTAAATTAGGATAAGGATTTACCTTTTGACTGTCATTTGTTGTTAAGGTCAGGGAAGGTGAGTGTTTCTGGAGAAAGGGCTGGTGATGAGATGGGATCTCAGCTCAGCCTCTGCCTGCCACAGGCAGGTGACAGTGGATGCCATCCTGGCATCCCAATTTTGGCTATGGGCATCTGGACAAGAAGAATGGCTCTTCTCCACAGGAAATTATTCCTGGCACCACAATGTCATGGAGGCAGCTAAGAGGCAGCCCCCTGGGAGCCCAAGGCCAGCCAGACCCATTGGTTCTGTCAGTGTTCATCTGAGAGCAATCCTCAGACCATCACAGCTTTAGGATGCGGAATTTTTTGTCTATTAAATAAATCATTCATTCTATAATAGACTGAATCAGCCATTATTCAAGAACTTGCAAATGAGAGTGGGTTTTGAGGTGCTGGCCGCCTCAGTAAAGTTCCTGCCTGCTGCCAGAGGCCTGGGCAAAAGGCAAGGACTTATCTAAACCCCCCACATCCATTCGTAACAGTATGGAGTAGAAATCAAATGTTACTTACCACCAAAATGATGATAAAGTACATGGTTTCCTTTCACTTAACCTCCGCGGGAGTAACCTCCAAACCGGCGTCCCTGCTCACAGGAGAAACTCCACACATTTCCAGGGAAACCAGTGAGGCAAACTTCTTTTCCATTCACTTGCCAATCTAATGCTTCCCACTGGCACAGCCACTGTGTGGCACCAAACGGCGTCAGAACCCACACACACCATCCTTGCTTTCTCCTTTACCGCCAGCATAGCGCTTCCAGCTCTCGCGTGCACTTCCTATTCCCTCTTCTACTACTTCCACTCTTGTTTCAATGTTAAGAGTGAAAGATAGTTGCTGAGTTCTCATCATATATGACTAAATCTGTAATTAACTAACAAAATGTTTTTAAGGCCTTTTGCCCTACCGCATAACAAAGATAAAGAGGGTAAGGTTGAAAAACAGGATCTGTAGATCGTGTTTAACTAGGAACTAAAAAATATTCAGGAAAAATGTAACCAAATAGGTAATATCTTTGTAAGTAGAGAGGATAAATATTGCTTAAAATAAATAAGCAGCCAATCAACAACCAACCTTCAAGGCTAAGAAGTAAGCTGTCTAGGATGATAAGGAAATAACACCGGAAAGAACCAGTTTCGTAGCTTGAAAACAAGATAACAGAGACTGAGCATGCATCAATTCAGAAAGTTTGCTTAAAGGACAAATGATGAAGACTATGGAATTACCACAAGAGGGACTGTGTTCTTACGAAAGGACAGTAGATGGTAGCAAAGACCGTGAAACAGTTAACTCATGTTTGTATAATCATTTTTTAAAAGAGGCGTGTTTTATGTTATTGATTCCTTTCTCTGTGTAATGAATATGTAACCGCCTTGTGAATATAAACTGCATTCATTCATGCAGTGGTTGGGAGCACTCATAGTGTGGCCCCAGCCCTGTAAATAAAGAATGCATGCTTATCAGTGATATTCATTGCTGTTGAGTGAATTTCTTTGTTTCAAGAGCAACTGCTCTGTGCTTTCATATACCATCAACGTGTTTGGCTGAGGTATAAGTGAAAAAGACATCTTTAACTTCAGAACCTCAGGTGAATGCAGGAGTATCCAGTATGGGACCAGGTTTATACGGCTGTTGTAAAGCTGAAATGTCTGGAGTCACAGGACCCTGCGCAGTTCCAGCTACAGCCGCAGAGTTTCTGATACACTCGTTTGCCACTCCAGGATTTTGCTCGTCCCTGCCATTCCAGCTCGCTGCTTCTGAGGTCCCTGCTGCCAGGGTTCCAAGCTCCTTTTGCTGTCCGGAGGGGCACAGAGGGATTTGCTATCCAGAGGGATCGGCTTCCCCTGTGGGTTCGTAAAGGAAGCCGCTTCTGCATCCCTCCCGCCGGCTGCGCCACCATCGTCCACGTGGAGAGATGGCCGAGCCCGCCCCACAGCGCCCCCTGCAGCCGCGGAGGACTCATCGCACCGCCCTGCCTGGCCGGGAGCCAGCAGCGCCCCTGCTGGCCGTGACCGGACCTGCGCCGAAGGGAAAGCGCCCGCAGCCGGGAGAAGGCTGTCGCTGGGTTTGTGGTTCTGTTTGTAGCTGCTGCCATCGTTGCTGTTTGTTTGCCTTGTTATCTATATACATACTAGTAAAGAACTGTTATTCCTTTCCCCATATCTTTGCCTGAAAGCCCCTTAATTTCAAAGCGATAATAATTCGGAGGAAAGGGGGTCACATTCTCCATTCCAAGGGAGGTTCCTGCCTCCCTTGGCAGACACCTGTCTTTCAAACCAAGACAACATCTCAGTGCCCCCTGCTAGCTGCAAGCGCATCATTGCACCCTTTGCCTTGCCAGAGCCACTAGCGCCCTGCCAGCTGTGGTCATAACTACACCAAAGTGGGAAAACAGCTTAGCGGGTGGGAAGCTACTGTTATTGTGTTGTTGCGTTGTGTTCTGTTATATATACGTTTCCCAATAAAGAACTGGCAGCAAAGCAATTAAATTCACCAAGACCACCCAATGCGCATATCCAAAATTGGTTTCTTTACCAAAGAGAGGAACTACGAGCCCATCTCAAAAGAAATGGCATCCCCTCCCCCAAAATACAAACCATCCTAGCATTGATCCCATTCAAAGGTGCCAGAACCCTGTTCCTGGGCATTTCCTCGCCTGTATCAGGGGCACTAGAGCAGCTGCACNCCTGGTCATTTCCTCGCCTGTATCAGGGGCACTAGAGCAGCTGCACACCAAGACTGAGCATAGCTGCTTACCTTGTCCAAAATAATGTACCGGCAAAAATTTCAGAATGCCACCTCTGAGAAGTGGCAACCACATGCCAGATGGAATCTTTCAGGAAGCCACCTTCGAAAGATGGATACCAACTCCATCATTGTGCAAATTGAGGGAGCGCTTCCACACCAAGTATGCCAGGAGAGAAAGCTGCTGCCACCCTTGACCTCTGCTAGGCAGCTTCTTCTCTGCACCTCTGATGCCTTTTCCTGGTCTTAGAAAATGAAAGCCAGACATGGTTAAAGGGTGGGGAGGTTGTTTACCTCAGTATCTTTAATAGGATCCTATCGATGCATCACTTCGCCAAGGTGGAACGCGTCGCAATGCACACCCACTGTAAATCACATGTACAAGTTACAGACCTTATACATTAGCATATCTAACAAGTGTACCCGATAATGGGGCTTGGGTGGGCTAATTTCTAGTCTACAGAATATGTTCTAGTAGGGGACCTTGGCCCCCAAGACAGTAGAATGTTTAGTCTCCTGGCTGTGCAGTTTCTGGGGTGTTTGATCTCCTGGCCCTACAGAACACTAGAACTGTGCTAAGTTAGCAGTCTTAAAGAATTACAAGTATACATACTAATACTTGTGGATACATAGAACTGTGTAAAAGGTATAGAAAAGAAAAAGCAAAAATCATCTTGGCATCACCTCCAACACTGGGGCTACATGCTTTCCTTCCCATGTGTAGCAGTTTTGATTCCACTCCCAGGCGGAAGCACCAATTAAATGTAGTGGGTTCGGTTTTTTAAAAAAACTCAACTATCTAAAGTATGGTTCAGTAATTCAGGTGAGCTCAGCCTGCCACTTTCTGTTGAAAAAGGATCAACTAAGTCTACACTGTATGATACAAAGAGCAGTTAAACATATTAAGGAGGTGGGACGCACAGGATCATTTTCCCACTGAACCCCGGCCACAGGAGAAGCTTCTCTCTGCCCCAGGAGCTGCAAGGAATTTGGGCAGGTGAAATGACATCAGAGAATCGCTGTAAATTCAAAGGCAGAAAGAGACGATCTAAACATTAGAAGGCAGAAAAAAGGGAAAGGTTTCAGAAAATGTCTCTGCGGTCTAATAAATAATTATTTCTAATTCTCCAGTGAGAAGAACAGGAACCTGCAGCAATTAAGGGCGTGCAGTCCACAACAGCAAGAGCTCAGCACACATTCAGAGAGGCAGTTCCAGCGTCTAAAATGAAGACAAGAGAAAAAGTTAATTTATTTTGTTTTAAAATTACTTGAAGTTCTTAAAATCGAACCAACCTTTGCTCTTGATTTTGGCTCACTGACACACACACAGGAAGCCAACAGTCACACAGACCCTGCTTGCAGAATTCCTGATCCAAACCCTCGCCTTTCCCGCCCAGCGCTGAGGGAAATCTGACAGAGGATTAATAAAGAACCTTTGCTGAGAGCAGTCATCACCCCAGGCCTTCAGGCTTGGCAAGATTTTGTAGTGAACGGACCCAAATTCAATTCCTAAATCTAGATCTCTGACAAGTCTTGTTAGAAAGATAACAGACAGTCACACAGGCCACAGAACTAAAAGACTGCATGAGGAAAAACAGAAGCTCTTCCAGGAATAGCACAAGTTCCATCTTTCCCTCACCAGTCTGACACCATTGGACCGAATCTTCACCATCAAGAGAAAAGAGAGTTGCTATCAACACTTAAACCCACACAAATACGTTGTTATTTCTCAGAGAACTGGGCCAGCACTGGGCTACTCCCATGTGTCTGCAGTGTCATAGGGAGGGGCAAGACAATGGCCCACTTCTGCCTGGAAAAATTTCCAGACCATAAAAAGTAATTTCCCTTCTCTCTTGGACCCATAAACCCAGGAACCGAGAAGAACATCTCCCGTTTGAGTCCAGAGCTGTGGCTGTCCTCTCTAAGTTAATCTGTTGTGATAACTACAGCGTTAGAAAGGTGGCAGACTTGATATTGTGTGAGCCACTTACTTGTGGAATGCAAAGAAGCAACTGTTCTGTTTTCCTATTTGCTAATGGAGAGGCTTCTGATTTAAATGAGAAAAGAAAAAGAGACATTTTCTTATCTTCATCTGTTGAGAGAGAATTTCACACATGTAATTACATTTCATTAGGTGTATATATTTTCATAAACTGTAAGCCTAGCCTTAAGCTGAACCCCAACCCTAACCCTAACCCACTCCTGGCCAAAGGCACCTGGCTGTGAACGCTGGCCCTTTTCCATGGGAAACAAAACAAAACTCAGCCCCGCAGTGTCTTGTTGTCAGTTCAGAGGTGGCATCTGGCACTCCAAAGACAGCCAGAGTCCTAGCTGCCCTTCTCATCCAGTCCAGCTCCTGGCCCTGCACAGACACCCCAGCAATCCCACCCTGTGCCTCAGAGCGTTTTCCAAACGCTCCTGGAGCTCTGGCAGCCTTGGGGCCATGACCATTTCCTGGGGAGGCTGTTCAGTTCCTGACCACGCTCTGCAGGAAGAATCTTTTGCTGATATCCAACCTAAAGCTGCCCTGACACAGCTCCAGCCGTTCTCTGGGCCCTGCCACTGGTCAGTCACAGAGCAGAGGTCCGTGTGTGTCCCCCCCACACTCCAATCTATAACCTCCCTGTACAAATCTCTTCCTTCACTTTCCTCTGCCTCAGGTGCTTCTGTCATCAGCCCAGGGATTTTCTCTCTCTCAAGGCTCATTTTCAAGCTGGAGGCTTTTTTGATACTCCCCTGGCTTGTGTCCTGGAATGACACCCATGACCCAGGTGTGGGACATCCCCTCCCAGAGCAGGGTCCCCAGAGGATCCCCACAATGAGGGATGGGGTGCATGGGGTGAGGACTGCTGTGACCTACCTGGGGACAGTGGGCACAGCTTCTGGAAGCACCTTTTGGAACACCCAGAGATGATGTCACAGTCCCATGCAGAGCTTTATCAGGTAATAAACGTTAACATTCCTCAGCCCTGACTGCCAGCGTGTTGTGGGAATGGATTTGTTATTTTTATGAAGGAGAAGATGAAAGACTGGTGGGAGAGAAGGCCCCAGTAACCTGGATACCACCTGACTGAACACCCACATCCTCCCATAAAACTTCACCTCAAATGAGAGTGTTTTATACCCAGCCCTTTGTCAGCTTTGAGTGATCCAGCCGCAGGAACCAGGATCTGCAATTGCCCCTATTTCACACGGAACAAACATTATTCCTGCCATAAACTCTTCGAGGCAGGGCTCCTGTTTCATTTGCATTCATTTGTCCAGCGTCTCTTCCAAGCCAGCTGTCTCCTGACATCCTGTACTCACAAACCCCAAAAGTGCCTCTCAGAGATGCCAGTTCCTGACTGATTTAACTGAGGGCTCTTTTTTGATGCTGCCTCTCGTGGGGAGGTGCAGAATCTGGGACCCCGGCAGAGGCAGGGCTGCCACAGGCCCACCAGGCTCAGCGAGGCTGGGGCTGTATCTCCAGCAGCTGCACATGAGCCCCGTAGCTGCTCCTGGATCTTCCCCACTGACCCCTCCAGACTCCAAAACCTCTCCTGCAGTTGGCCCAGCCCCCACCAGTGCCTCTGGTAGCCAAATGCTCTGGTTTTCACACCCTCACACACATGCGGACTCCAGGCTCCCGAGGCTCTGACCCAGCTGGTCAGCTCCTCTGGCTGGACACTCTGGGACCACATCCCCACACACCCACACAGCTCCAGCCCCTGGCACACGAGCCCCCCACCCTCAGTCCCACTCCAGGGGGGCTCTCACACCTCCCTGCAGAGGGAATAAACAGTCCCTGACCCAGGAAAGGACTGAGGAATGGAGGGTAGTGAGAAGCCAGGTCACGGTGTGCTGATCAGGATCAGGATCACACTACCCAGTAAACTCTTTACACAGCGCTGGCCACTCTTGTCCCCTGAGCCTTATTTTTGTCCTGTGTTTGTTCCTCTCCAAATTCCATCAACCCCTCCATTTCCCCACCTTTGGTTCTTCCCCTAAGCTTCCTATAGTAAATCTAATAGGATCCTGTACTTCCCTTCCCCTGCACTTCATAATGTTTCCTATATACCCGTGCAGGGAGAAAGGGAGAAGAGAGAGGTTGGCTGGAGGGACCTTAAACCTCATTCAGTCCCACCCCTGCCATGGGCAGGGACACCCTCCACTATCCCAGGTTGCTCCAAGCCCTGTCCAACCTGGCCTTGGACACTTCCAGGGATGGGGCAGCCACAGCTTCTCTGGGCATCCTGTGCCAGGGCCTCCCCACCCTCACAGCCAGGAATTCCTTCCCAATATCCCATCCAACCCTGCCCTCTGACAGTGGAAAGCCATTCCTCCTTGTCCTGGCACCCCAGGTCTTGTCTCCAGTCCCTCTCCAGCTCTCCTGGAGCCCCTTTAGGCCCTGGAAGGGGCTCTGAGCTCTCCCTGGAGCCTTCTCTTCTCCAGGTGAGCACCCCCAGCTCTCCCAGCCTGGCTCCATGGCAGAGAGGCTCCAGCCTTTGGAGCATCTCCATGTCCCTCAGAGGCCTTTGTTGACTGGCAATGACAAGGTTTTGGTCACATCTTCAATGTGCACGAGGTGTCCAGAGTCACCACAGTACACTCCCTTGGCACAATCTGTTTTGCTCCTGGAATGCAACAGGAAGAGAATTCTCTGTGTGATGTTCTGTGAATTCCCCCCTCTCTGGTGCTGAGTTATCTCTGCTGTTGACTTATCAGGGTTCAGACCTTCCACCCTTCCCAAAAACAATCTGTTCAACAGTTGGATTGCTGGAGTGGCACCTTTGTTATTTCTGCAAGTCCCTGTTGTTCTCTGTGCCTTTGTGTGCTCAGTCACCCACATCTGCTGACTTCCTTCAGAGCCATCACGAGAGCTCTGCTGAAGGCCCTGAAGGTCTGAGTCAACCAGAGATCAAAGATAAGGAACAGCTTCAGAGCACGAAAAGCCAAATTATATCAGACAAGGTTAACGAAATGATCAGGCAGTGGGTTCAGAATAATCATTTCTTTTTCGCCAACAAATATGCACCACACTTGGTACAAGCTTCCAAAATAATAAAAAAAGTCTTCCAGAGCTATTAAAAGCCCATGTGGCTCATGAGCAAACCGAGATGTGGATCTTTGGAAGTGTCACAGAACTCCCTGGATGTGCCTTTCTGAAGGATCTGGAAATAAGAGACCCTTCCATGATTAACCTGTCTCTCACAATTGCCCCCCTCACCCTTTTCTTCTCCTTGTTCCCAGATTAAAGAAGTTCATCTCCCCTCACCTGACGTGCCACAGACCCCTCACCACCTCGGTCACTCTGCATTGGATTTTCCAGGTTTTTCACAGGTATGTCCCAGGAGATATCAAAAAGTCAGAGATGCCTGGGACAACTGACAATTCCCAGCTGGGAGACACCGAAATGTGGGGTATTTGCTATTTAAAGCAGATGAATGCTGACAGGGATATTGGGATTCACTGTGTCACCTCATCCACTGGAACAGCAAAGCAGAACATTTCCTGATCTGGTCAAAAAGTGTCTCACCATGACAGGAATGAAGACAGCAATAAAATACTTTAATCAGCAATTCTGATTCCAGTGCCTGATAGTGAGGCAGAGGAGAACATGGGATTTGTCTTTCAGATTCCTGGAAGAAAAAAAACAAGTTAAGCTCCTGGAAAGATCTAAGAGTGTTTCTATCTCAACCCTGATATTTTTTATCAGAACATGCAAAATATTTAATGCAAATTGTTCTTGGGTGTGCCATTGCTTTTATGGACTTTTTATGGCTTATAAACCAAATCACGTAATCGCTGGTACTTTCTCTGACCCTTTAGTTAAAGTGTTACCCCAAGGACAATCACATCTTTGTGTGCTCGGTGTTTGCTCAGCACTCCAGGATCCTTGGATTTGCATAGGGTGTGAGCAGAGGCCGACCCAAGGGTGAGACCAACCCCATCAACACTGCCTGCAACCATTCTGCATTTTTTCCAGGAACGGTATTGAAATTTTCTCAAAAAAAAATAGCTTCATTTGAAATCAGCAAATACTTCTGTTCTTCTGTTTCCTGGGTGGGTGCAAGTCAGAAATTCACTGATACTAAACAAAAAGACAAAGAGAAGGGTGGCTGGGTGCTGGAATGGGCTGCTCAGAGGGGATGTGGAGTCTCCATCCTTGGAGACATCCAAAAGTCATCTGGAAATGGTCCTGGGCACTCGGGTCCCGGGGCAGTGAGACTGGATGATCCCCAGTGTCCCTTCCTGTTGGGGAAGATGAAACAGGGAAGTTTTATTGCCTAGCAAAAGATGCTGAGAACATGGAAACTCTAGGTGAAATAGAAATGAAGGCATACTTTGAGATACCAGGCCTCAGTTACTGAACANGCAACTCACACCTTCCAACCCCCAGGATTCTGTGAAGAAACGGGTTTCAGGCTTCGTATTTTTGTACATTTGAAAGGAAGAAAGTTTTTTTGCTGTTAAAACAACTTCTTTTCCTGCTTGCCTCAAATGCTGTCTGGATTTATCCCTTTATGGAAAACTAAAAACAAAAGAAAGGAGGGGGGTGGGGGGAAGGAAAAAAGCAAGGGTTAACAAACATTCTGAAATACAGGAANGCTCTCTATCTTACACTTACTTCTGCTCCCTCTCTCTTACTCCTGCCACACTTACTATCTTATTCTTACTTACTTGTACCTCTTCCACTTACTCTTACTCCTTACTTCTTACTCTTGCCCTGTTGCCTCGCTTGCCCTGCTGTCTNAAAAGAATATGGGCAAACCAGGACGTGATAATCGCCAGATGGGTGGGAAGCCAGAGGGTAATGGGAATAGAAGCAGATAAACACAACATTTCTGGATAGAAGGGATACAGGGTGGGAATTGGAAAGAAGTGATGGGATTAATATTGTAATAGGATCTAAAGCTGGTTGGTTGAGAACACTGGTGGCTAGAACTAGAGAAGAGAGTAAAAATATGAGAAATACGTAGAAATTATGTATTTTAAACTAAGAAAAAATGAACAGTCCAGGGAATTTTGAGCTTCAACAGAATAGAGGGAGAAATGGGCAGGGAAATCCCATAAGGACCAAGAGAGTCATGGGGGCAGGAATGAAAGGGGAGGAATAATGAAAGCTGGATAAAGAACCACATTATACAATCAAGGAGAAAAAAAACCAACCTGAACTCCAAAAATTGGAGATAAGAGACTGGGGATGGTGCCAGTAGGAAGGACTAGAACTGGCAGCCAATAAGTAGAATAAATCAGCCAAGGCCTGGATAATGTGGAAGAGCCAAGCAAAGTGAGGAGAAAGGTGAGAGAAATTTGGGGGGAAATGTGAGGCAAATTTAAGGGAGAACAGGCACAAAAATCTGTGCATCCAATAATGGTGAGAAAAGGGAAAATCCCACCTTCTTGATGACTGTGGACATTGTAACACAGAATTACATGGTGACAAAGGGATGAGGGGAATCTGTCATTCAGCTGCTGTTTAGCAATTTACTATGAATTATTTATTATTCTGATATCTCTGTTCTTTTTCTGATATACAGGAAAATTGCTGGTGAAATGCAAGTGTATTTATGCAAATAGAAACTTGAGTTAGATTAACTCAGTGGGATATGTATTCTGTAACAATAGTATGTTGTGTGGGTTTTTTTATTTTCTCTAAGTCAGAATTGAAT
>VZTG01001553.1:332708-394742 GCA_013397845.1 Melanocharis versteri
AGCTGCAGCTAGCAGCTCCAAGCAAGGCCCTTCCACAATAAATCACTTGCACCAACACTTGCTTATAGAGATCTCTCATCATTATCCGTCCAGCACCGAAACAGCAACTCACACCTTCCAACCTCCAGGATTCTGTGAAGAAATGGGTTTCAGACTTCGTATTTTTGTACATTTGAAAGGAATAAAGTTTTTTTGCTGTTCAAACAACTTCTTTTCCTGCTTGCCTCAAATGCTGTCTGGATTTATCCCTTTATGGAAAACTAAAAACAAAAAAAAGGAGGGGGGTGGGGGGAAGGAAAAAAGCAAGGGTTAACAAACATTCTGAAATACAGGAAGAAAAGAATATGGGCAAACCAGGACGTGATAATCGCCAGATGGGTGGGAAGCCAGAGGGTAATGGGAATAGAAGCAGATAAACACAACATTTCTGGATAGAAGGGATACAGGGTGGGAATTGGAAAGAAGTGATGGGATTAATATTGTAATAGGATCTAAAGCTGGTTGGTTGAGAACACTGGTGGCTAGAACTAGAGAAGAGAGTAAAAATATGAGAAATACGTAGAAATTATGTATTTTAAACTAAGAAAAAATGAACAGTCCAGGGAATTTTGAGCTTCAACAGAATAGAGGGAGAAATGGGCAGGGAAATCCCATAAGGACCAAGAGAGTCATGGGGGCAGGAATGAAAGGGGAGGAATAATGAAAGCTGGATAAAGAACCACATTATACAATCAAGGAGAAAAAAAACCAACCTGAACTCCAAAAATTGGAGATAAGAGACTGGGGATGGTGCCAGTAGGAAGGACTAGAACTGGCAGCCAATAAGTAGAATAAATCAGCCAAGGCCTGGATAATGTGGAAGAGCCAAGCAAAGTGAGGAGAAAGGTGAGAGAAATTTGGGGGGAAATGTGAGGCAAATTTAAGGGAGAACAGGCACAAAAATCTGTGCATCCAATAATGGTGAGAAAAGGGAAAATCCCACCTTCTTGATGACTGTGGACATTGTAACACAGAATTACATGGTGACAAAGGGATGAGGGGAATCTGTCATTCAGCTGCTGTTTAGCAATTTACTATGAATTATTTATTATTCTGATATCTCTGTTCTTTTTCTGATATACAGGAAAATTGCTGGTGAAATGCAAGTGTATTTATGCAAATAGAAACTTGAGTTAGATTAACTCAGTGGGATATGTATTCTGTAACAATAGTATGTTGTGTGGGTTTTTTTATTTTCTCTAAGTCAGAATTGAATCATTTTTTCCCTTGAATTCCCTTGTTTATGTTCAGTAAGGCAGATAGATGGTTACAGGAAGGATATCTGTTGTCTTCTGTGAAACACATGGTACAGTAAACTAGACATAGGGAGATTTCTGTGATCTTTCTATGTTCTTAAATATTTTTTCTAACTCTAGAGAAAATGCTGTATTTTTTAATCTGGCTCCTTAATTTATTCCAATTCATTTTTTGAACCAGTCATACAAACCTTTCAAATTAAGACACAAGACCAGGCATTTCCACTGGTGAATATATTTACCTTTGAATTCCATTTCCCTCCTGAGAGGTGTTTCTCAGACACACTGCTCTGGTTTAACGCTCTTGGTTTAGTGCCGTGCACGACAGGTGGGATTTAGAATGAAATCGTGTGTCCTCCTGATTCACTTCCATCACAACGCTGATTGAGTTCTGCCAACACTTCCCAGGTAGCACTGGCAGACAGGAAACCTGCTGGATTTAGTGTTTAGCACTGTGGGAAGAGCCCCAGTGACCCAGCCTGGACTTTGGTTCGAGGTAGACTGGAAGTACGGTGTAGATCCTTTGCAGGATCTGTTCACACCACTCCTACATCTTTCCTTGCCTTGTTCTGCCCTTTGCCCCCTTGTCACCTGTTTTGCACATTCCTTATGAACAGCAGTACAGAAATATGATACGGAATTTTCTAACCAGAGCCAAGAGTTGATTGTAAACCTCATATGAGGAGAGGAGAAAGATATCAGCACCAGGCTGACGTCTGTCCTCTCATTAGCGATTAAACATTAATAGTAAATCAGAGAATCTTGTCAGAGAATCCCAGGCTGATCTGGGTTGGGAGAGACCTTGAAGCCCAGCCCATTCCATCCCACCCCATCCCATCCCATCCCATTCCATCCCATCCTATCCCATCCCATCCCATCCCATCCCATCCCATCCCATCCCATCCCACCCCATCCCTGCCATGGGCAGGGACATTTTCCACTCCAACAGGTTGCTCCAAGCCCCAAGTCCAACCTGATCTTGGCTCCCCATCCCCACAAAGCACTGGGATTCAGGAGTCACTTGTAGAACACAAGTAGAGAAAAGGAATGAACTTTTTAACGAGTGGCATGGGGAAAATAATGGATTTAGAAATAAGAAGGGTGTGTGAGGTAACACAAGCCTGATGGTTTGGTGAAAAATAAGGGAATCAACATGATCTTTTCTCAAAATACAAATTACCCAGTTGACTCGCCAGTGAGACAATTCATTGTAGCCCATTTTTCAGGGACTGAGGTGTTGAAGAATCGTAGAATCACAGAATGGTTTGGGTTGGGAGGGACCCCAGTGATCATTTAGTTCCAGCCCCTGTCCTGGGCAGGGACACCTCCTGCTGGACCCCTCAGGAAGGGCTTTGCACCGTGACTGGATGCTCAGAATTCAGGTCTGCCAAAATCAGTTTTTTTTGATGTGGGATTTCACTCAACTCAGCATTTGGGTTATAAGCACAAACATCACGAGGTGCTGCCAAAGCAGTGAGATCGATCTGCTCCCTGTGGAATGGGGGCTGGGAGCTGAGAGCAATCCTGTCCCACAGCACTCGAGTGAGCTGAGGAGGGCAGACAAATGCTGTCATCAGGTTCAAGAGTTCAAATTTTAAGGATACAAGGTCATTCCCATGCCCAGACTTTCCAACAGGGGTTGTTTGTGAGCACCTCTGTGGCTTGGGACAGAGTGTGGGGTCCTGGGGAAGCAGATAGTTTGCACGGATTCACAGACACCAGCCATGAACCCATGATTGTCCTTGAGCTACTGAGAGGTTGAGGGAGAAAAAAATATACTAAAAATGCACTGCTGATCTCAGGGTACCTGACAATGCCAGGGGAAGGTGGCAAATGCTCCAGTTTAGGTTCTCCCCTCTCCCCCGACAAGGGACAGTCAGGTGAGATAACAGAGCTGAGCCAGCAGCTCCTTACTCTGATAGCTGAAGGCTTTGTCTTATCTCTGAGGTAAAGGCAGAGAAATCCAGCAGCTATTTCCTTGAAATTCCTCATGGCTTAGCTTCCCTCACTCCCTGGTGTTCGTGTGCGTTGAAGGTGATGCTGGTGGGCGCAGGGTTGAAGCAGGGGCAGCAGCTTCCCTGTGCAAGGACAACTTTTCACATTTTCCTAAACAAATACAGCAAATAAATCCTAAAGCCAGGGGTTACTTCTTAAAGCAAATAAATCTTCTCCTTTAGAGCAGCAATAGCTGGGTTTTTAGCACAGGTACCCCTCCAGAACCTGGTACATCCCAGTGTTGGACTCGCTGATCCCTTCCAGCTTGGAATATTCTGTGATTCTGTATCCCGTGATTAACATTAGCAGTTCATCACGGCAGCCTGGCACTCCTGCACAGGATGAAACCTGCAGGGTGTGGCTGCTGTGGCCCTGGCAGGGCTGAGGGCTTCTCCAGCCTTAACAGTTCCTTGGTTCTGTGATTCCCACAGGCCGTGCAGGTGGCTGAGCTGGTAACCAGCCTGATTAAATCCCTGCTCTGCTCTGAGCCACAGCTCCAGTTCCCAGAGAGAGCTGGAAAACACAGCTCTCAAAGTTTGGGTTCTGGAGAGGCTTTCTCAGCCTGCTGCGAAATTAGATCTCCACTCCTGGTTCTTGGCTTCCTTTATTTGCCATCCTTTCCGCAATATCTTTATCCAACCCAGGCCATTCTATGTTTGTTTCTTTTCCTGTGTGCCCCCCACCCCTTCTTCCCCAGGGACACAACCTCCTGCTGCCAAATCAACCCCCCGAAATCACAAATCTCAGCCAGCAGGGACAAAAGGAAGGTTTTATGCCCTCCTTTATCCCCCTTTTTCCCTCTGCAGTGCTCTACACACCAGGCTGAATGAGCCTGGGGTGTCCCTGGTGATGGCCCTGGATCCAAAGGGGCAGAAGATTTGTGGGAAGGTCTCCAGTCCAGCCTTCCTGCCCCACCTGAGCACTGGCAGCGTTTCAGCAGGATCTTGGTTCTAATCCTGTTCCCAACATGTCTCCCTTGCAAAATCCATGACCTCCTTCTCTACAGGAGCTGGCCCGAGCTGCTGTGCTGGGACCTGAGGATTTGTCACATTCGTTTTAAAGGAAAATAGTACATCCCTTCTCTATTCGGAGAAATAACTTTAGGTTTAAAATAAACCCCTGCAGTGTTTGAGTCAGGAAATCTCATTTCCCAGAGGTGCCAACTTCAAGGCAGCAGGAAGAGCCTTAGTGAGGGACTCTGTCTTTGGAATTTGCTCTGGATGCGTTTTGTCCTGGGGTAGTCAACACACCGGGTGTAAGGAATCCTCTTCTACACCCTCACAGCTTTCCTGTCAAATGAAGTAGGCATTTATGCACCTAATGATAATTTTCTAACATCAGTTCTGGATTTTAAGCTCCAAATTCCAGGGCTGAGGTCACAGATCTGGAGCACTGAGAGTCCTGGCAGAACTTGGTCGCCGAGTTGAGGGCTCCATATATAAAAATGGAAATAATGGTTCAAAAGGTACAAATAGGAGGGAAAAATTTAAAATCTCTGATGTGGACTTGCATTACCATGGCGGATGGGGGGCACTCAGCCTTGAGAAAAGGAGGCTCAGGGGGACCTTCTGGGTCTCCACAACTCCCTGGCAGGAGGGGGCAGCCGGGGGGGTCGGGCTCTGCTCCCAGGGAACAGGGACAGGAGGAGAGGGAACGGCCTCAAGCTGGGCCAGGGGAGGGTTAGATTGGACATCAGCAGGAATTTCCCCAGGGAAAGGGTGCTCAGGCCTTGGCAGGGGCTGCCCAAGGCGGTGATGGGGTCCCCACCCCTGGAGGTGTCCAGGGAAGGACTGGGTGTGACACTCAGTGCTCTGGGCTGGGTGACAAGGTGGGGATCAGGCACAGGTTGGACTCAGTGATCCTGGAGGGCTTTTCCAACCCAAATAGTTCTGTGACTCTGTGACTACAAATTGGTTTAAGTTCAGGACATTGTTAAAAGAGATCTTTTATTCAGGGAAGCCGCAGACATGAAACGCCTTGTATGGGGAAAAAGCAAGAAGGCAAGAAGATATCCTAAAATAAAATCCACTCCAAAACCCAGCAATAACAAACAAAACCAGACAAAATCCAAATTATTACTAGTTTTTATTGCCTGTACGGCATATAAACATGGGCAGATCATTTCTTCACAATCTTGCCACCAATAAATAAAACAACAGGCAATACTTTCATTTCAGTGTGATTCTAGCACTGCAGTTTCGAATTCCTTTCTCCCAAAGACAGTTTAAAGAACCTTGATATCCAACCAGGGAATAAGTGTTCCCGTGCTCCTCTACACCCATTGCCTAAATCAACAACAATCAGTACAAGGAACAGTCTGATTTCTGGCTGTCAAAGTCTTCCCAAACACCAGGAATTCATCTCGAGTTACTTGTCTCAGTTCTGCTACAAACTCAAAGGTGTCACCTGCAGACAGGTGGAAGGGAAAAGGATCCAACACACTGGGAAGGAGGGACTGGGAAAGGGAATAACCCAGTGATGTTGTGTGTAGGGGAGGCCAAATCACAGGCAGATATTAATGATTAGATACTACTTATTGGACATTAAATATTAGATATTAAATATTAGCTATTAAACAGGCTGCAGGGGATGCTGAGTTTCACCCAGCTTGTTCAAATCCAGGAAAAATAGTGGGAAGTGAAACACAGGACATTTCCATTCCGGTGTTACCCAACTCCTGCAGCACCTGCACCTCTCGGAGGAGTCACAGCCTCCTCGTTGTCAGAACTGCTCTGGCAGTGGCACCTGATCCAGGTGCTGCAAGACTGCAGGGATGTCCCCACGAGCTGGCAGCTCCAGTCTGGCTGGAGTGGGAGATGAAGCCCAGAAATATTGATTGGTGAAAGTACGTGATCTCGCCACGGGAATGCACAAACTTCCCAGCTGGACATATCTTGTGTGGGTTTTTCCAGCTTCTCAGAAGCAGCCGGCACAGGCAGCATTGGCACAGATCTCACACAGGTCGTCCTCGGCAGCCAGGGCTGTCCAGAAAAAAGGAGGGGTTCAGTCAGATGCCAGGAGGGCAGAGCCACCTGTCAAAGCGTTTGGAGACTCCTCTGCATTCCTATTTTATCATTTGGAAGATCCTTGTAGGTAACACCGCTCTAAGTAAAATTAGCTCGTGCTAAAATCTGGCTGAAGGAATGAAATCAAACCTGAATTCCTTGGGAAGCAATGAGAACATGTGGAAGAAAGAGGACAACAGGACATGGCAGCATTTTGTCCTAAAGTGTCCCTTGCACTGGACAGTAGATAAATGCAATATAATAACTTAAAAAAGCAAACACTGCAGCAGCAGCCCACGGCAGAGGGACTTTGGGCAAGGAGGAATGGCTCAAGCTAGAGAAGGGTAGATTTACATGAGATGTTGGGAGGAAATTCCCCCCTGTGAGGGTGGTGAGGCCCTGGCACAGGCTGCCCAGAGAAGCTGTGGCTGCCCCTGGATCCCTGGAAGTGTCCAAGGCCAGGCTGGACAGGGCTTGGAGCAGCCTGGGACAGTGGAAGGTGTCCCTGCCCACGGCACGGGGTGGAACGGGATGAGCTTTGAGGTCCCTCCCCACTCAAACCATTCCCTGATTCCATTATTCTATTTCGATGAACTCTTCCATGGTCACAGCAGTGGGATGTGCCCAGGGAACAGCCCAGCTCAGCACTGCAGGAACTTTCCTTCGGGAGTTCATGGAGCCCAACCTTTGCAGGAGAAAGGGCAGCACGAAGGCAGCACAAACCCTCCCAGCTGCCCTAGGAGTGACACAGAAGTAATTCCGTGGCTTTGCCTCCTGCTATCGGAATGTTTAAGGTTGAAAAGTGGGGTAAAAATGAAAACCACTAAATATGAACAACATACTCAGCCTCCTAAAAATCTTGAGTGCATCTTCCCTCTTGCACACAGGCCGGAATTCCTCAGGGAGGTGTTTTTCTTGGCATGGGGAATAGCTGGCCATGGGAGCCATCATGCGAGGGTTGATGTGTCTGTTCCCATCCATGAGCTCCTTCAGCTTCTTCACGGACTCCAGGGGGAATTTCAAGTCTCCATCCTGTGCAGAACCAGAAAAAAGAGGTGTCAGGAAGTCAGGCCTTTGGCAAATCCATTCCATTTCAACCGAGAGCTCTCCCAAAAAATATAACAGAGGGAAAAGACGGCGTTGAAAGAAAGCCCAGATAAAACCTGTGCTGAATGAAGGCAGTGGATAGAGGGAGAATTCGGGCCTGGCTCACCTCCATGAGACAGACCCATAAAATCTGGGATAGGAAGATCCAGGCTGGGAATCTTCAGCCTAGAAAAGAGATGACTGGGCAACATCACAGAATCCTGGAATGGGTCAGGTTGGAAGGGACCTTAAAGCTCTTCTCATTCCACCCCCTGCCGTGGGCAGGGACACCTTTCACTATCCCAGGCTGCTCCAAGCTCCATCCAGCACCTCCAGGGATATGTGGTAGAGATCTACAAAATCATCAGTTGAATGGGGGTAAATGGGAATTTATTTGGTTCTCTCTTTCTCCTGACACAGCAGTGGAAGTGTCCAGTGTTGGGTGTGACCACACAAAAGCAGCTGTTCTTTCACACCACACATTGCTGGGGGCTTAAACCCTTCACCTCAAGACATTGTGGAAAGTTTCCATTAATTTAGAATCACAGAATCTCTCGAGTTGGAAGGGACCCACAGGGATCATTGACTCCAGCTCCTGGCCCTGCACAGACAGCCCAACATCCCCACCCTGTGCCAATTTAAAACTTGCCCACACAATTCGTGAAAAACAAGTCTTTGGAAGCACAAATATTACACTTCTGACTCAAAGCTCACACCAGAACCTTAAGGAAGCTGGGACAGGACTCTGAGAAATACTGCTCTATGTTTTAGTTGCTTCTCCCTGTGCATCGTTTAAGGGTCATTCCCTCAGTTTCAAGAGATTTCCCCTTTTTGAGGTCATAAATTTAAGTTGCAGCTGTCGCAGCTGTTTAACCAAGTGCACAAAGTCTGTGCCCATCTGCAGATAATCAGAGTTTGGCCTAGAAGACAAATAAGCATTTTCAAACTGATTTTTATCTGCTGTTTTAACATGGTTTCATGGCCAACACGTAGTCAGTAAGGTGATGTGGGGGGTTCCAACCCGATGGCAGGGTTTGGAAAGAGATGAACTTTGATGTCCCTTCCGACCCAAACCCAAACCACCCTGGCATTCTGGGATCAAGTAACAGCTCCTCATCCAAAGAAATAAAATTCAGTGACTCTGATATAGCACAAGGCCAAATATTAGCATTTGTTTCACATCCCCATGAGTCCCGTGGGGAATGGTGTGAGATAAGTGAGGAGGGGATTTGATTCTGACTGGGGTTATGGAGGGTTTTTTACAGAATCACATTGTTTTGGTGTTAAAGGTTTAAAAAACCTAATCAGATAGACTTTGGACATGCATTTACTTAACTAAGTCAAATTCTTTTCTCTTGCAATCAATTTATGATCTTACTCAGGTTAATTTAGCAGTTGAACTTAAAGATCCTAGAGATCTTTTCTGATCTTAATGATCTATAAAGGTTAATCAGGCACTGGCACCAGCTGCCCGTGGGAGTGGGGGAGTCACCATCCCGGGAAGTGTTCAAAAAACATGTGGATGTGGCACCTGGGGACATGGTGGATCTCTCTGTGCTGGAGGAACAGTTGGATTTAATGATATTAAAGGGCTTTTGCAGCCTAAACAACTTTCTTATTCTGTGATCAGCTCCGGCTGCCTATGAAAAATTCACTTTTCCTAGAAAGGCAGCTCTGGATTCAGCTGTTTGTCACACACCTGAGAAGCAAAACCCATAGACCTAAAAAAAGAGTGGATTTCCACAGGCACAATTTCAGAGAAACCAGGAACTGGGAACAAACCCTGAGATCTGCAGGTCCAGGGGACAAAAATGAACAAAGGAACAGCAAAATAGAGACAAAACCACTCCACCTCAAGAAAGATGTATTAGAGAGAGCTAAATTTGGCATACTATGGGACAAGGAAGGGAGATCTCAGGAACAATTTCAGGGAAGAAGAGTGGAAGCCAACTTTGTGCAGTGAAGAATCAAAGAATCAGTCAGACCTCAAAGACCTCAGTTGAAAGGAGTGCAACACACTCAGAGTTCACTGCAAGTACAATGGGGAAAACACAGATTTAATGATTAATGAGAGAAGAATTCCAGCTCAAACTCCAGAGATGCACTTCCTACTCTTTTACGCAACCTAGAAGCAGCCATTATAATTAATTAATTTTTTTTTTTTTGGCTACAAGTGGAAAACTGGGATGTTTTTCACTGGATGGGAAGCTGTTTGCTCTTCTGGGGACTGTAAATGTTGAACAATTGTTTGAGAGAAAGGAATAGCTTAAGCCTGATGCCTCTGGATATCTCTGTCATCCCAAAGACAAAAAGAGGATAGTCCAGGACACAAAGATAACTTATCCCTGGAACCCTGCTGCACACACATAGAGTCAATAATTATTTAACAAGTATTAGTTTTCCTGGCCCCCAGAGGAAGTTGTTTACATTGCAATCAGGCTGAAATCTCCCACACTGTCTCTCAGGATGAGTGCAGAGAGATCCAAAGCTTTCCCAAGGATGGACCAGGGCCCTGAATTACCTTCTTAACCCCTTCCACGTTGCAGGGAATAGCAGCCATAGGTGCTGTGTACTTGGAAAATTTCACAGAGCCTCCTCTAATCACCTCTCTGCCTATTAATATTTAATTGGATCCAGCTAAGCTCTTCTTTGCCCTTTTTTAACATGCTCCATCCCATAAACTCACGGATCATTTCCATAAAGAAGTTCCTGCCTAGAACCAGGTAACACAGGACAATTTCTCCTTCATCACACTTTGTTTGCATCACTCTGTGAAGTCAGCACTTTCACCACATGTGGCTTCAGGTCTAGGAGAAAACTCCAGGCATGAAACACCTCAGTCCCTAAGGGATTTCAGAGCAGAGATATGGCTGGAGAAAGTAAATAAACAGCAGCAGCATTTAGTGATACCTGAAGTGTTTTACAGAAGGAAAACCCAGGGCACAGGGAGATACAGGTGGAAATCAAGGCAGAGCAAAGCAAAAATTCATGTCTATTAATTAAGCTCAAGATTCCTGTTTTTGCCAGAAGTTTAAAAAATATCAGCACTTTGTTGAATTTGTAATGAAAGAGAAAAAACTCACCTGAACATAGACTGCCTGGGAGGCGTGCACCAGGACAAGGACTGCCAGGACTGTCCAGGAAAGAAAGCTTTTCATAGTGCCTGCAAAGCCAAGCCTTCCTGACCGGGACAGATTTTATTTCCTCTGCCTTTGGCCTTTCTCCACCTTTTTTGTGTCTCTCAGAATTTCCTTCTTCTCCTGAGTTCCCAGAAAGCAGTCAGAGCTTTATAAAGACTTCACACAGCATTCGGTTGGTAATCCATTAATCCAAACTTTTTATTGACATATCATAAACCCTGAGGGGACTCTCAGTTATCTGCTGAGTAGCACAGCTGGTCAGTCACACCCAGGCAGATCCTAGGATTTATGAGTTGTTCCCACTTTGAGACACTGGCCATGACACGAGCGGGCAAAACATTCCGAACTGCAGTAAATAAATGGTGGAGATTGAGCTCAGGCAACACCTGAAAGTCCCCATAATTCCAGCCACTTTCTGCAGAGCTGGGAGTAAAAAAAGAAGCTTGGAAGAAGATAGAAAAAAACTGATCCAGTCAGTTGCCTGTTCCAGGAGTTCCAGGAACTAAGAGCGTAATCGCAGAATTATGGAATTGTTGGAGAAGCCCTCTAAGATCACTGAGTCCAACCATCAACCCAGGACCTGGTGGTAGGTTGCTCACCATCAACCTTGTCCCCAGATGCCACATCCACGCATTTTTTGAACATTTCCAGGGATGGTTGACTCCACCACTGGCCTGGGCAGCCCCTTCCAGTGCCTGAACACCCTTTCCACAAAGAGATTTCCCCAACATCCAACCTGAAGGTCCCCTGGCACAACTTGAGGCCATTACCCTTGGTCCTGTCCCCTGTGACCCTGAGGGACACAGGGCTTTGGAGAGAGCTAAGGACCAAGGCAGAGAGCCCCAGGCTGTGCCTGCACAGGTCCAGCTGTAAAATGTCCTGCCTGCACTTTGCAGCCTCTAATTAAAATGGATGTGTTAAAAGGTGCAGGGGGTGTCATTAAGGAAAAAAAGGCTGCCAGGAATCAAATCCATTTCTCCGTGGCTTCCATGCTTATGTGGAAACACGGGAAAGTCACATGGATTGACCAATGTGCCTCAGCTCAGTTCTGACATCAAGATCAGGTCCTTTAATCTGTAAATGATTTCTGGAATTTTGTGAGTTTGGATTAACACAGACACAGGAGAACAATGTTCCTGATCCCAGCAGAACAGGAGAGGGCAACAATTACCCACTGAGAACCTTCCTCAAATCTCAGCAGTGTTTTATGCCCCAAAGGCTACAGTTCTTGCTGTAACACAAATTATTGTTCAAGCTACAGCAAAAATCATCTTTCTGCTTGGAATAAAATTCCAGAATCCAAAGCAGCCAAGTCCCCAGCCAGGGATGCTGGAGGGAGGGAATGGGACTTTGCTGATTCAGTATAACCCAAAAACTACTGTAGACTTGAAGCTGAGCTGACAATGCAGAGTGTGAGCTGACAGACTTTGCTTCTCTCCTCTCTGCCAGCCTCATCCACAAAAGTTGAACCCCTGGAAGGATCTTTATTCCAACAAAACAAGCCCGTTTCCTCTCCTGTAATGACTTCTCTGCTTTCTGCTGCCCTGGCCAGCAGCCAACAGCGTTTGCAACCCCACAGCAGCTCAGGCCTCTGCCCTTAATTACTCACATCTGGGCCAAGGGTGGAACAGCAAAGGGCAGAGCAAAAATGTCTGGGAACATTTCCATTGGGAATTTTTACAACCATTTTCTTCTCCAAAACCTGGTTTATCCTCAACCTTTTAGGCCCTGAGTACAGCTTGGTGGGAACTAAGCAACAGATTAAAGAGGCATTGAGGGAACCAGAGAATTGTTGAAGTTGGAAAAAAACCCAAGATTATCAAGTCCAAGCACGGAGAGAACCCAAAGAGATGGACAGGCAATTTTGGAGAGGTGTCACAAGAGACAGCACTGAACCAAGAGATGCAGACGGAGCTGTAGTCAGCGGTTCTGTGTCCAGTGAGGGGTGGTGTACATCAGAGCCCTGCCCTGGACCAGGGCTCTTTGATATCTTATCAAGAACACAGTGAGGTTGAGCACACCCTTAGCCTGCCGGCAGGTGACAGGAAGCTGAGCAGGACAGGTGACACACCCGAAGGATGGGGCCATCCCCGAGGACCTGAACAAGTCTGAGAAATGGGTCCGTGTGAACCTCATGAGGTCCTGCACATGAGTTGGGAAAACCCCCAGTCTCAATCCAGGCTGGGAATGAAGGGCTGGATAGCAAGAGTTGGGGTAGAAGAAGGACAAGAGAGCGACAAGCTCACTTCTGGGCTGACACTGAAGTTGCCCCAGCCCGTGTTCAGGACCTTGTATTTGGTCCTGATCCTCCTGAGGCTCCCATGGGCCACTGCTGGAACTTGTCCAGGTCCCCCTGAACTTATCCTGTCTCCCAGGTGTGCCACCTGCACTGCTCAGCTCAGCTCAGGGTCATCTGGCAGCGTGCTGAGGGTGCCCTTGGCCCTGCTCTCTGTGTCGTTGATGGAAACATTAAAAAGCACAGGTCCCAGCATGGACCCTGAGGGACACGCCTTTGTCACCGCACACCATCTGAGCCCTTCACCACCACCCTGTATGTAGCCATCCAACCAACTCCCAATCCCCTGAACAACCCATCCACGAAATTTGCATTATTCCAATTTAGAGAGAAGGATGCTGTGGCTTTGCTGTGCCTCTGTGCCCCTCAGTGTCACGGTGCAGGTCCATGGGGGGCCACTACCCCACACCACACCCACGTCCCAGTTCCACCCTCTCTCTGGGGCTGTGGAGCTCCAGGATTCCCCAAACTCAGGGGGACCAGGAGCTGTTCAGCTGGAGGTGTAGAGAGGAGGGCAGAGACCTTCTGCTCACCAGGTCTGCTCCTGGAGGTTCTGTGGTCCCTGGGACACCCCTGCCCTGCAGACCCAGCCCCACCAGCCCAAGACTTGGGAGGGGCCGGGGTCAGCACCAGAGGAACCCACCCGTGTCCCCACCTGCCCTGTCCTGCCCGTGGCTGTCCTGGGGCTGGAAGGTGGGTCTGGTTGTCCCAATCCCAGGCTCATTCCCTGCTGTACAGAGCCAGCTCCCACCCCGAGATGAGAGACCTCTATATCTCTATTCCAGTTTGTGCACAGCAGGACCTGGGTGGTTCCCACAGATGTTGGCTCCCCGTTCATCAAAGCTTTACGTTATTTATACCTTTTAGTAAACAAAGGCCTTGATATTCATTGGCTGCATGTTACAGAGTTCTCTAATTAATATTCTGTCTTCTATTGGTTAAATTATTGTCTCCCTTCTCACACTAATTAGTCCACAGGCTCAGTCTTGTCCATCTTTGGAGCTGGTGGGATTCTGGAGTCAGTGGCCATGAGTCAGTTGTCATGATTCCCCCTCTGCCAAAATCACCTTGCACAGAGTGAACACCTCGGGCTCATGAGCTGGCCCTGTTTGTCCCTCCTTAGGCTCATCCCCAACAGCCCTGAGGGCTGTGCAGCCCTCAGAGGGACCTGAACAGGCTGGGGAGATGGGCAGGGAAGAACCTTCTGAAGTTCAGCAAGGGAAATGCAGGTCCTACACCTGTGGAGGAACAACCCCAGGCACCAGCACAGGCTGGAGGTGACCTGCTAGAGCAGCTCTGCAGAGAAGGGCCTGGGGGTCCAGGAGAAAATGAGCTGTCCCTGAGCCAGCAGAGTGTCCTGGGGGCCAAGGAGGCCAAGGGGATCCAGAAGGCATCAGGAAGAGCAGTGCCAACAGGTCAGGGAGTACTCCTGCCACTCTGGTCAGGCCTGGGAGGCACATCTGGAGTGCTGTGTCCATTTCTGGGCTCCTCAGGACAGGAGGGACATGGAGCTCCTGGAGTGGGGCCAGTGGAGGCTGCAGAGATGAGGAAGGGCCCGGAGCATCTCCCTGCCCAGGAAAGGCTGAGGGAGCTGGGGCTGTTCAGCCTCGAGAGGAGACAACTGAGAGGGGCCCTCAGCCTTGTCTGTCCCTGTGTGCAGGGAGGGCTCCGAGCAGGGCCCAGCCTCTGCTCCAGGAGGCCCAGCAATGGGACAAGAGGAACGGGCAGGAACTGATGCCCAGGAAGCTCCAGCTGAACATGAGGCAGAACTTCTTGGCTGTGCAGCGATGGAGCCCGGAACAGGTGGCTCAGAGAGGGGGTGGAGTCTCCCTCACCGGGGATGTTTCAGACCCGTCCAGACACAATCCTGTACCGTGTGCTCTGGGATGGCCCTGCTAGAGCAGGCAGGCAGGACCAGATGAGCCACTGGGCTCCCTTCCAACCTCACCCGTCCTAGGATTCTGTGACTGGAGTAGTCCATGTCCACCAGTCCCATCTGGATCACCAAACACCGTTGTCCCAACGAGGGGCTCAATCCCTGGTGTGGAGCAGCAATTCACACACCGAGGTGATGGATTTCCAGGTCTTTATTCCTTTTTCCATGGTGCCATGTGGCTGCCCCCACGTCCCAGTTCCGCTGTTCTCTCTTTGTGGAGCTCCAGCTGCTTCACCATGCTCAGGTAGATTCAGGAGCTGTTCAGGATTCAGGAGGTGCAGGGAGGAGGGCAGAGACCTTCTGCTCACCAGGTCTGCTCCTGGAGGTTCTGCAGTCTCCCAGACACCCCAGCCCTGCAGAGCCAGCCCTGCCAGCCCAAGACCTGGGAGAAGCCAGGCCAGACAGCAGAGGAACCCCCCACACCAATGTCCCTACCTGCCTCGTCCTGCGTGAGGCTGTCACCTGGGGCTGGAAGGCAGGTCTGTTTCAGGGACAGCTCCAGAACCTCCCCCAGCCACCCAGCAGCACAGACAGTGCTTCCTGGGGGCTGCTGCCAGGCAGGGGAGGAACGTGCTGCCCCAGGAAAAGGCATCCAGTGCTTGGAAACACTCACCGAGGGAATTGTCCTCGGACCAGTCCCGTAACTTGTTGATCTGCAGGGCCTTCATGCACTGCTCCCGGGAGACTTTGTAGGGCTGCAGATTTAGCAGGACCTGCTTTGCTCGTGGGGTCCTGCAAGGGAGGGACAGGTTCCCCTCTCACTCCCTGGCTGGAATCCTGCCCGGCCCAGCTCCTGCTGCTCCTGTGTCCGTGTTCCTTCGGCCCCACCACCCCCTTCAGCAGGGGCACAGGGGACACCAGGATCAGGGGCTGCCCCAGGGCACACCCACGTCAGGGGATGTCCAAGGGACCATATCCAACACAGGGCTCAGGGCTCCACTTCCTTCATCCCAAAGGGGTCCCTGCCACCTGCTCAACCCCCCCCGGCCCTGCCAGGTGCTGCCACACTCTTACCTTGGCTGTGGTCTCCCCCGACGAGGGGACGGTGTCTTCTCCTTACTGTCTGGGGACAAAGCAGCAGCCACTCCTGCCACAGCAGCCACTCTCTCCTTCCTTAGCCTTTCAAATCCTCCAGGACGGAAGGCAGCAGCTTTCTCCGGACTCCTCTGCTCTGCCAGGGGTGGAAGCTGTTACATGAAGCAAAGGGAAGGCAGCTCAGACATTTTGGCAACAATAAGGGTCCCATCCTGCAGCCCATGATCCCAGGTTTGGATTCCTCCTCTCTCCCCCAGAGTTCTTGGCAGTGACCCTCTGCTTCCTGGAGAAGTGTGGACACCACAGAGGTTCAGTTCAGAGAAAGTTCTCTCAGAGAGGTTCTCTCAGAGAAAGTTTCCTGGCAACACAGTACAGAATGATGAAGTCGTTCCCAGGACGGAGGACCCAAAAGACATCCCAGAACAAACACATCCAAAGGGATCCTTTCAACGGCCTCCCTGCAGTGATGCAGGACACGATCCTCCATCCATGTCACATACCTGGACACGTTTTCCCTGCCTGGTGGGAGCTGCCAGCCCAGCTTTGGGTGCTTCCATCCCCTCGGTGGCTCTGCCCTTCTTCACAGAGCTCTCAATTGGAGGCAGCAAACTGCCAAGACACCACACAAGAATTTTCTCTGAGAATAGTGAGAGCATCTTCTCCGGTGTGTTTCCCAGGCCTCTCCAAAACACTGCTGCCCACTTCCCATGGCGCAGGAAGGGCCAAGGCCTCGGGCATGTGCCCATATCTGCTCTCCATAAGTAAGTCAGCATGGCCAAAGGTGACAGCTCCTCACACCTGTTCAGGAGCACAGGATTATCTGAAGCCAGCTCTCCCAGACTCTCACCTCCCTCTCTGCACTCCACCATCAGCCTTTTTCTTTTCTTTTCCCATCACTTTCACATCATGTATCCGACTCGGAGAAAGACGCGGACGAAGAAGGAGGCGTTGGCTGGGAAGGTTCCCTGAAGAAGAAAAAGAGGAAGCTCCTCTCAATTGCATCTCCAGGACACTTTGGACATGAAGGATCTCCTAGGCTTCCTGTCCCAGCCCAGTCCCCCTCCCTGAGGGCTGTGCTGCTACGTGGTCCTGTCCCACTGCTTCCTTGGGTCCCCATTCAGAAAAAGAGGGACCTGCTGGGACACTTTTCTGGCAGGAGACAGAATTCCCTTTGGCATGGAGGACGTCAGTTCCTAGGAGGGAACGTACCCGGAGTCGTTTGGCGCTTGGTGTTGGTTATTCTTGTGGTTCCAGTGCCTTGCAGGAAAGCACTTACAGGATGTGGTTGGGACTTCCCATCTGCCTTCACAAAGCTGCAAAGAAGGTGGTGACGCCAGTTTGAACAAGGGCAGCAGAGTCCATGGCAGCCTCTGGGAAGAAGCTGTTCCCAGGCATCCAGTCTTCCAAAGGAAACGTAACACTGGAGCGTGGGCAGGAGAGCCTCCCTCCTCTCGGCCGTGTCTGGGATCCCGCTTGTCAGAGATGCTTTCCAGGGAAAACACACCCGCAGTGACTGAGAACATCCCGGGCTCTGGGGCCTGTTGGTTCTCACTCCTTCTCAAAGGAAAAGGAAGGACCTGGTGAAGCTGTCTGCATCACAGCTCCCAGCTGTGCCTCCGGGGTCATTCCCACAGGGGTGGGAAGGTAAAGCAGGCCCTCTTCCCAGGGAATCCACCAGAAGACACTCCCCAAGGAAGCCAGAATGGCCATGGACCTTGCACAATTTCAATTCCACCTCCAAAATTAAACACATCCAAGGATTCCTCCCACATGGGAGGAGCCAGGACAAAAAGGTGTTGCTGGTTATCACCCCTCCATGTACAGAAACAATTGCACTCACTGCGGCAACACAAGGACACCTCCAGGAGGAAGCTGGGAATTGTCCTTTTCCGTGTGGGCTATGAATAATGGCTTCAGATTTGGTGACTGCAACAGGGACAGAGACATGGCAGGATCCACAGGGAATTCACCTGCTGTTCACAAGGCACAAAACCCCTCTTCCCAGCCCCAGCTGCTCCTCCTCAACTCCCAGCTCCAGCTCTCTCCCCACCACCCTGCACCCCTACATCGTCCCAAATCCATGAGTATCTCCACCCCCTGGGCATTTGGGGACAACAAGGCCACGCCAGCAGCATCTCCACAGGAGCCAGAGCCCAGGGCTAATTCCCTGGGAGCAGGAGGGCAGGCTCAGCTGCCAGGACCATGGAAAGCTGCCCAAGGCCACAGCTGTGTCCCCAGGAGCTTGAGGACACGTGAAATACACAACAGGCTCACCTGGAGCAAACCCTCAGCCAGGCTCTGGGACTGAGCCACCTCTCGGACCAAGCCTTCAAAGAACCTCATGACCACGTGGTTTCCCCGGCAGACCAGGACGCCGATGTCCTTGAACACGAAGTCGAAGTTCTGGCCGCTGGACAAGGCCCACTCGCAGATCTTCAGCGTGGCCTCGACGCACATCACGATGGTGGTCTTGGGCTTGTGCAGGCGCAAGGCCACCTCAGCACAGACCAGCTCGTCAGCTTCGGAGAGCCCTGCGGAGAAACCGCCCGGCACAAAGTCATTCACCCAGCCCTTCTGTGCCCCTCGAGAGCCCACCAACCCCCTCCCACCACAGTGGCTCTTCACCCAGCAGCAAACGTCCCGCTTTTGTGCCGTGAGCCCCTGTCCCTGCACTGCCAGCTCTGATTTATTAAAATATGGATAAAGGTCTAATATCGATATCCAACTAGGACGGACAGAGACTCTCTAACTCAGCAAGTTAGAAAGTGTGCGTTTATTTCAGCGCCGGGCTTCGCGTGGGATAGTTCCCTAATCCGCAGAAGCAAAGCACAATCTAATACAAAGTTCTTTTATCTACAAAAGTTCTGAATATTCAAAATACAAGTACACATTTATCACATAGACGCCACCCATGCCCCGCTTCGTATGGTAATTAGCTAAAAAAATCATTAAGCATGCGTAGTTGGTTCCTAGATTTGAGTTGGTGGTCCTGGAATTTGGGGAGGGGCCTGAAAGGATGAAGTAAAACTTGTCTTCCTTGTTCTGACCTTTCTACCTTTCTGGTTTTTAACAATACCTATTACTCTTGGGGAACTTTCAGTCCTTCTCCTCATTACTCTTGAATAGTAATTGTTTAAGTTTCTTTAGATCTTTAACCAGTGAAATTTGTTCCTTATTATGAGGGCAGCTGAATAAACCTACCATGACAAGCTATCATTTATTTGTGTCTTCAATCTTATTCTAAGCTTGACTTCTTAGCTAATTATTAACGTTTTCATTAGCTCCAGCTGTATTTGCTTGCTAATTCTATTCTAGCTAATTTCAGCAAAACTAGCCTCTAGCTAAAATGTTTAAAACTCTACATTTCAGCTCAACCACCATGCTCCAGCCCCACAGAACCTCCCAGGTGGCTGCAGGAGCCAGCAGGAACGTCGGTTCCTGCCTTCCCAAGGTGGTGGGGGTCATCAGCCTCTTTGGTGCCAGGAGGTTCTCAGAAACACCTCCAGGAGCTCTCCAGCAGCAGCCAGCACACCCAGACAGCCCTGGAGGGGCTGCTGGAGGGACCCGTTCGTGTCTGGGGGGAGCACAGGGCTGAAGAGCTCATCTTACCAGGCACAAGGCTTTTCCCGTGGAGGAGCTTCTTCCCCACCAGAAACGGCCTGTTCAGATCAAACTCCGGACTGTCCACCATGAAACCTTCCCCTTCTCCGTGCCAGATGGGTCTTTTCATAATGTAGATGGCACCCAGGCCCATCAGCCCAACTCTCTGAAAGCAGAAGCAGGCAATCAGAGGCAGACAGGAGGGAAGGCTAAGGGTGATCTGCGGCCTTTCCAGCCCTGCAGCTCCAAGGCCGGAGATGGAGCCCCCAGGAAAGCTTTGGAGAAGAGCCTTTCGCTCCAGATGGTTCCTCACTCCCTCTTCTCCAGGATCTGCAGGTGCAAGACATGTGGGAGAAACTTCCAGAGCCTGGGAAGGCCCAAGGAGTGCAATAGCACTGCCTGGGTGTCCCTGCTTTCCAGCCATCCTGGGGAAGGCTCCAAAGAGGAAATCCAATGTTCTCCTATTCAAGCGCCAGTCGGCTTCTTGCCTGTGCTCACAGTGGGTCTGTGGCTAAAATGCAGGGTCTGTCTGGGACACTTCTTCTGCCCTCTAGGCTGGGTGAGGGTCAGGCAGGATGGGGAAGGATCAGGAAAGCCCCATGGTCTGAGGGAGGACCATGAGGGAGGAGCAGACAATTTCTTCAGCAGCAAGTCTTGGCGATAGCACTCAGACAAACAATCCCAAACTTTAGTGATTTCTGTCAGAAGAAGAGAAAGGGCAATGCTGCAATTACGAAGTTCATCATCCCCCCTTCACCTCCCTGATGTCAAATCCCCTTCTCTGAAGGGACCCTCTCCCTGGGCAAAGCCACCAACACATTTCCACCCCAGGGGCAGGAGGATGCCGGGGCCTCGGGGGATTTCAAGGCTTTACCATCCTTGTGGAAGTACACAAGATCCGGAGACAGCGCCAGGAGGAAGCCAGGGAAAAGCTCTGTCATGGCTGCAGCTCCTCCTGCCCGACTCCTTCCTCTCCTCCTGTCCATCCCACCATGGCCTTGGGACGGGAGCCTGGTGGGACAGTGGTGCAGCACGGCTGGGCTGGTCTCTGCTCTCAGGGAAGTGGGTGTTGTGGTTCCACGGAGGCAGAACATCCCACTGTGACCTCACGTGTGTCACCAAGGGGCTGCAGAGCCACACACACACACCCCCCTGCCCCCAGGCTTCACCCCACAGGGGAAGGAGGCTGCAGTCGACATTTTGAGGGGCTGCCCCCACCCAGCCACTGCCCTTTCCAACAAGTCTCCCTCAGCCACTGCTGAAGCACACGGGAAAATCAGACGGAAATCAATTTAGAATGATTCGCACAGATACTGGGAACTGCTGTGTTACGAGTTAGAAACTTGGCAGAAAGCAAACCCAGTGTCCCAGCTGGTCCTGAGGGATCAGAGGGGCTGGGGGCAGCAGGGCTGAATTCCTGACAGGAGCCAGTTCCACCTGGCAGGTCTGGTGACATCCAGTGGGAACTTTCACAAACACAGATTCACCAACGGTGCAGTCTATTGGAGCTGCAGGTGACAGACTCTTGTTAGACTGAGAGTGATAAATGCACTGGACCTGCAAAAGCTGCACAGGATGAATGTTCCCAGGAATTCTCTGATGCATCTGAAGGCACAGATCTTTGCTAAGGGGTGTCCATGCTTTGGGGAGGAGGGAGGAGCAGACAATTTGTCACGAAATAAGGGATATCAAGAGCCGTAACGAGAGAGATTACAAAGGCTCTGGGTCTTGGCAAGGACGGAACAGAACGTGACGTCTGAGCATCACTCCCTCTTCTACCTGGCAGATTTCAAGGGTAGGGATTATCCAGCCTCTGCCTGATAACCCATCTCCCCGTCAGCAGGTGATCACACCCAGGTACTCCCATCACCCCATATCCCATGGAAATCTCTTATCTCAGGCTGTGGGCCTCTTCACAGGCACAGAGCTGCAGCACAGGAGACCTCCAAGGCACTGGTGTTTGCAGGGTCAGGAAATGACTGGCTTCAGTCATCAGTACATTTCCATCCTGGCCAGAATCCAAGTTATCCGAAACATTTGGAAATTGTTTTTCAAAACTCCAGCAACAATGGTGCCGTTCCACTCAGGCTCTGACTCAGGTAGGGACTGTTCCAAGGCTGTCAGGGAATGACTGATGATCCTTTGTTCCCCACCTTGGACAGGCAGCTGCTGTTCCTGTTATACTCGGGAGTTCCAAATGCGGTCAGGGGACACTTCACTTTATCAGGAGCTTATCAGGAGCTCCCACAGAGCAGGGGGAGGAGGATGCACCACAATAGGTTATTGCAAAAACAGACCTAGGGCTGATGCTGGATGCACAAATAGCTCATGAAGTGTAGTTCTGGAGGGGTTCACCCAGAGCAGGATCCCCTGAGTGTGACATATGGCATAACTGATCCCAGTTAACTCAATCCACAATTACCAATCACAGGGATCCCAGTTACCCCATACCAGACCCACCCCTATGCTGGGCATAAGGAAAACAAACCTGCAGCACAGCCCCAGAGAGCTCCAACGATGCCATTACAATCATGGATTCATTTCCTGCGTCCAAACACTCAGTGTGGCCTTACCCAAGGATTTACCCAGGGACATCTCTTCCAGGCAGGAGGAAGGGGACAAACCCATCGATTTGTCCCTCCAAATTCCAGGTTGAACTCTCATCCCCTAGGCAGGTACAACACTGGGGTATATTTCATACCTCATTAACCATGACTGTGCAAAGTGCTGTGGGTGGGATCGTGGCCAAACCTCCTGTTGTCTGTGGTCCCCGTGTACGGAATATTCCTCGGTAGTTGTTGGGCATCAAGGAGAAGAACAAGACCGTGCCCTGCTCCACGTTCCTCTCAATGCCACAGCAACACAAACCACAGGACTTCCCTCTGGTTCTGGTTCTGCATCTGCATCGTGGGCCCTGTCACATTTGGAGCTTTGCGTTTTCTTCCCTGTTTTATGCTCCCAGCACTGGGGAGGTCCCACCTCCAGGACTGTGGTTGTTTTGGGCCCCTTGCCACAAGACAGAACTGGAGGCACTGGAGGGTTGGGAAAAATTGCCCATCCTGTTGTGTGGGCACAGAGCTGCTGTGAGGTGGGGGAGAACTGACAGAGCTGTTCCAAGCCATCTCTGAGGGGGGATAACCCAGGCCCTTGGGTCAGTAGATCCCTTGGAACGGATGAAAGGACACTGAACAACTGGTGTTTACACACATACATACATAGATATTTATATATATATGTCACATTTATTTGAACACTTTGCTTGCAATGGAAGTCACCTATGTAGCCATTTCGGTTATTTTCTTTAGAAATATACCAATATAAAAGTATAAAAATAACACTTTAGAAAATACACGAGGAAAGGAAAGAAAAGAAAGAAAGGATAGGAGTAGAGAGTGGAAAGGAAAGGTCTAACCACCCATGGGTGCAGTGACAAGACTTGGCTGTTGCAATTTCAGTGTCCACAGTCAAAGTGATGGTCACAGTCTGGATCCGTCCCAGGTGGTGGGAAGCTCCAAAAACAGAGTTCAGTGGGTTAATACAGGCTCAGGCTCAGTGGGAACACCCAGGTACCTTCCCTGGGGTCAGGAATTTTACACTGTCTGATGTAACACTGGGGTCATGCCCAGTCCTCTGGCGGAAGGCCCAGAATTAAGTCTGTGGGCCTTTCAGGGTCTCTGATGGTTTGTGCCCCTTCTAAGACCTGACTCTGCCTCTTCCTGAGTGTGGCTGAGCCAGTTCTGCTCCATCAGAAGGGATGAAACTCCTCAGCCCCCCATGGGAGTGTTCCTGATGCTTCCCCCGGGGTCTGTGGTAGCCAAAGGCTCAGGATGGGGGTCTGGGGGAGCCCAGGGCACGGCCAGAGGGCTGAGGATGCACTCAACTCCCCCAGGCAATGTCCACACCCTGGGCTGTGCAGAGGAGCCCAAAGGCACACCCAGGGCTCTGTGACACACAGGATCCCATGCAGAGGTTCTGTGCACCCCAAAAGGCTCCTCGAGGGCTGTGGGGAGCCCAGACAGGCTCAGCCAGGGGCCAAGGCATGGCACAAAACAAACCACGGGGTGGGGATACCCCCAAAATGGACACCAGGGCTTGGCATACCCTCTGAGGGACCGCCAGGATGCAGAGGGGGCATACTGAGGGTTCCAGAGCGCCCCAAAACACACAGGGAGAGCCCAGGGAGCACAGAAAGGCCCATGGAGATGTGCAGCCACACTCTGTTCCCACCTGATCTGCAGTTCTGATCCTGCTGCTTCCCTCTTGGCATCCTCAGACTCCCTCCACTCCCTGTTTTGCATGGCCTGATCCCTCCCACTCCCACCCAAGCATCCTCAGAGACCGTCTATTCCAGATGTATCTCCTTTCCTTTCCTGGATGCCCAGATCCCTCCTCTCTTCGGCCCCTATTCCATTTCCCTTTGCCCTTCCACCTCCCTTTACCTCATTTCTGACCCTTCTGCCCATCACATCCTGCCCCCAGAGCTTCTCTTTCCCCGCATCTTCCTTCCCTACATATTCCCAACCTCTCCCCAGTGCTCAGATACTCCGTTCACCTCTGCACAAAGCAAAGGGAATGCTGAGAGCATGGAAAAAGGGGAATGGCAGTGTGTGGGCATGGACTGTGGGCAAAGGGTAAAAGGGAACTTCTCCAAGTTTTATTTATAAAATGTATAGATTTGGACTGGACAGGGAATTGGGGTTGAGGGAAGACACCCTTCACCCCACCCCTCTACCACTGCACTGAGTTTATCTACAAATCCCAGCCTCCAGCGGATCTGGGATCACACACACATTTACAGGTGGGCAAGTAAAAAAAAAAACAAAAAAGCTGTAGAATCATTTAGTTGGGATACATCCCAGAAATCACGGGGTCAGTCCATTTGGCAATTCTCCTTGCAGGCTCTGTCATCCCAGGAGCCTGGATCCTGCAGTTCAGGCAAGGCTGCACCATTCCCAGCTCAGAAGTTCTCGGAGCCGAGGCTGCGGCTCTCGTCCTGCAGCGGCGAGGCCGTGGTGGCCGTGGTGGCCGTGGTGTCCCCAGGAGAGGCCACGTTCAGGTACCCGAGCTCCGACGGCTGCGAGGGCGACGGGCAGAAGGAAGAGTCCTGGCTCTCAGCCTCTCCCTCAGGCTTCGCGTTCTGCGGCGCCTTCAGGGCACCGAGGGGCTCTGGGAGATCTCGGGGTGGGCAGCTGGAAATAAATTTCCCTTTTCTGTCATTCTGTAGAGCCTGGGTAACCCTTACCCAACACCTCTGAGCAGCACAGGGCAAGGTTGGTGCTTTTCTCCTGGATCAAGGCTCCACATTCCTCCTCCAGGCAAGGAAGGGACACCCTCAGGCAGCCCAGAACCTGCTTGGACCATCCTCCACCCCAACAGCCCCCGGGGCTGTGACCAAACCCCCTGAGCTGCATCTCCAGAGCTGTAGGGTCCCTCTGCCTTTCCCTCAGCTGGTTTGGCACGGATTGGAATGGAGGAACACATCCCAGAGTGATGTGGGACACAGCTCTGGCCATACGAGGGCTCCAAGTCTCACCACCTCTTGTGTAAAGACTCCTCCAAAGCCCCTGAGCACCAAGATTCCTAAATCCCACAGTGCTCCCCAAAATATTCTGAAAATTTCACTTCTCCAACCCATCAGTTGACTGGTTTTAATACCATTTTAATGCCATTCTAATATCATTTTAATACCATTTTCCCTAAAATTTGACCAAAAACTAACAAAAAAGGCCTCTGAGGTGAAAGCACAGGATGGAGCAGCCAAAATGCTCAAGTGGCCCCTCCCTGGCTCCTCCTCCCCCCCACAGTACCTGGCACGAGGAGGTGGCAACACCTTACTCTGTGGTTGGCGTTCAGGGCCAGGAACGATCTTCAAGTCCTGGAAGGAGGAACAGAGACTTTGAAAGGAGGAGGTTCAGGTCAGACCCCGAATTCCAACAATTCCTGGTCTTCCAAGCTCTCCCCCAGCTTCACTGAGAGTCCTGCCCACCAACTGCAGCCCCACAGAGATGCTAATCAGGGATTTGGTTGTCCTTTGGGTGTAAATTTATACTAAAAAATCCAAACCAAGGCCAGGTGAGCCCCAAACAGCCCTTTTCCCCTCAACAGCTCATTTCCAAGCCTCCTGGATTCTCTCCAAATTAAAAGTCCCAATAAACTCCTAAATCCACCTGGTTGATTTGAAAATTCTTTGATTTCCTGGATTTTCTCCAGTTCTCCTGCCGAAGTTCTTCATTAACATGGCCAATGCTTTCACTCAGCTCAAGAATTACTGCTCAGCTTGGCCTGAGGGAGGAACATTCCTCCTGGCAGGAGGAACATTCCCAATCTTGCCTGCAGGGTTGGTTGTCCTTTCCTAGAGCCAACTTTACAACTGAGGCCTTTGAACAGCTCTGAATGTGCCAAGTGAGATTCCTGTCCCTGTGGAAGGGGATCCCATGGGCTCAGGGATGAGCAGGGCTCACAAAGCCCCTCCTCACCACAGCTGTTGCCACCTACCATATGGGAGCCCTTTCCACCCCAAGGGATGGATCCAGCTCTTCCCCAGCCCCTCAGACATCAGGTTCTGTGATTCCTGCTGATCCCAGTCCCCCTGGGGTCTCACCTCTGTGTTGGGAGCAGGACTGCTCCTGGCAAGGCGTTGGGAGGTGGCCACATGGCTGGAGAGCTGGAGCTTGTCCTGCAGCCGGGCGTTCTCCTCCTCCAGGATCTTCCCTCTGGGCATGGCACAAGGCACAAGTTATTTTCCTTCCAGCCATGCTCCATTTTCAAACGGGAATTTTCTTTTCCAACCTCAGAGCTGTTGCTCTCCACAGCTTCCAGCTCAGTGGTGAGGTGTGGACGTGCAGTCCTAAAAATTTTCTCCTTCTCATGAACCGTGTAGGAAAACAAAGAAAAACTGGAACATTTTTACTCTCTTTCTAATCTGAGGTTGTGCTAAGTGGAGCTGTAAGGCTTCAGCCAATCACCCTGGGGGGTGGGACGACACTGTCCAATCACTATTATGTATATATCTCTGTATAAAAGTTAGAATCAAAATAAAATCTGTCACACTTCTGCTTTTACACTGCTTGGCGTGGTTCATGGCTCCTTACTGCCACAAACAGCAACAGTGAGGTCGTGGATGGGAAAACGGGGTCATCACATCCCTAATTACAGCCATGAAAGCCACTGCACCAATGGCTGGGGCACAATCCAGACTTTCCTCTGGAATTCTTAAGAGAAAGAGGCACAAAGCCAGGAAAAGGGAGAATCCCAGGGGATGGACATCAGCAGAGGCTTACCTGCTCTGCAGGGAGGGAATCCCAGACCGGAGGCTCCAAGGGGACTCCTCCTGGTCTGATATTTTTTGGAGGAGCCGTCGCCTCTCCTGGAGTAATTTCTCATTCTCAGCAGTGATCTGGGCAATCAGCACCTTCCCCTGAGGGTGGTGGAGAAGGAAAGAACAACCATCAGTTACTCTTGACTCTTCTCTGTCCTCTGCAAACCTCAGGACTTTCCCAAGGGACCACCATCGAGGCTGCCAGCTCCTAAAAGCTTGGAGTCACCACCCCTGCAAGTGCTCAGGAACTGTGTGGATGTGGCACTTGGGGACATGGTTTAGTGGTGGTGGGTGGACTTGATGAAGATCCTCATCTTAAAGGTCTTCTCCAACCTCAACGGCTCTGCGATTCCATACCCTGTTCGATGTAAAATACCCCAAAAAGAGGCTCTGGGGTCACTTCCCAGCAGGAATTGCTGAGGCAAAGGAACATGGAGCTCAGCCAGTGTCAGACTGGGATCTGAGGATGTGGCTTCCTCCAAGGAAGGAAGCCTTCCTGGCAATCCTGAGCCAGGAATTTCCTTTTGGCTTTTTGTTACTACAGGTTGGTGCCCTGGTCCCTTCCTGCAAGGAGGGACTTTGGACGAGGCCTGGAGTGCCAGGACAAGGGGGAATGGCTTCCCACTGCCAGAGGGCAGGCTTGGATGGGATATTGGGAAGGAATTCCTGGCTGTGAGGGTGGGGAGACCCTGGCACAGGGTGCCCAGAGAAGCTGTGGCTGCCCCATCCCTGGCAGTGTCCAAGGCCAGGCTGGATAGAGCTTGGAGAAGCCTGGGATAGTGGAGGGTGATCCTGCCCATGGCAGGGCGTGGGACAAGATGAGCTCTAATGTCCCTTCCAACTCACACCATTCCCTGAATCCATGATTATTTTGGAAGCAGCGATGCCCTGCAGCCTCCCCTTGCAGGAGAAGCTCTGGATGTGCTGTCCTCTCACCTTTTCCACTTGGAGCTTCGACTCGCTGAGCTCATGTTCCAGCTGTTTGATCCTGCTGTCCCTCTGTTTCACCTCGTGGATGAAGGTCTCCTTGGCCCTGCGGATCTTGTCCTTGTGCCGGAGCTGCATCTCGTTGTATTTCCTGGGAAAGCAGGAACAACCATCAGCCTGTGAAAGGCACTTTTGCTCGGGGTCACCATCCAGGCAAGAATGTCCCGGGTTTATTCAGGCTCCTCAAAGTCCAAACTCGGAATCTCAGCCATCCCCCAGCTCCTCCTGCCTGCCCAGAATGAGCACATGGACTGACTGGACTCTCACTGGTCAGTTTGGGGGTGTTTTTGTTGGAAAATGGAAACTGATAAAGGAAAAGGACCCAAAGCATTTCCAAAAGTGACTCCCAGCTTTATAAATCCTTGTGCTCATCCCTCCCAGCTCTGTATAACAAACAGGGTTATACGGGCACCAGAACTGGAAGTTCCAAGGAAAGGATAAGTTCGTTTTGTTGGTGGGGATGTGGATGGTTAAGGGAATGACTTCTGAATGGGAGGAAAATTTAGTAAAAACCCTCTAAGACCATGAAGTCCAACCATTCCTCCAGCACTGCCAGGGTCACCCACTAACCATGTCCCCAAGTGCCACATCCACACATTGGCTGGAAAACTAAGAATTCTAAACAGCAATGGACAGGCCAAGAGGAGCAAGAAGAGCCACTTCAGTGGGAGCTTCTTTGAGCTGGGACATTGGGGACAAATATTTTTCCCTCCTGACTCTTCTGATTTTTGCTCTTCCCCTGTTGTCAATTTGGGCAAAGTTCTTGTTTATTTTTATCCAGTTGGGATAGAAGGGAAAATAATACCAAAAAAGAAGAGAAATTTCTACCATATAAGAGATATTTGCTCATGTTTGCTCAAAAGTCATGATAAAAAAAGCTACTCTGCTTCAAATTAACCAAAAGGGCCCTGGGGAGAAAGGAGCAGCTCCAGCCAGAGTCTCTGCTGACACCAGACCCCAATCAACACCCAGACCACCCTCCTGTGCTGCCTTCACCTGCCAAGGAGAGCAGGAAGGCTGGGAGAGCTGGGGGGGTTCACCTGGAGAAGGGAAGGCTCCAGGGAGAGCTCAGAGCCCCTTCTAGGGCCTAAAGGGGCTCCAGGAGAGCTGGAGAGGGACTTTGGACAAGGACCTGGAGTAACAGTACAAGGGGAATGGCTTCCCACTGTCAGAGGGCAGGATTAGGTGGGATATTGGGAGGAAATTCTTCCCTGTGAGGGTGGTGAGGCCCTGGCACAGGTTGCCCAGAGAAGCGGTGGCTGCCTGATCCCTAGAAGTGTCCAAGGCTGGACAGGGCTTGGATCAACCTGGGATAGTGGAAGGTGTCCCTGCCCATGGCAGGGGAGTGGAACAGGATGGGCTTTAAGGTCCCTTCCCACCCAAACCTGTCTGGGTCTCTTCCCACCCAAACCTCTCTGGAATTCTCTGCCAGCAGACATGGGGGGTGAGCTCACTGCACACACAGCTAGTGGATTTAGTGCTAACAGCCTGAACATTGGACAGGAAAGTCCACACCACAGCCAAATCCAGTAGCAGGCCCAGAAGGGGCCATTCCTGGGCAGGTTTTTGGGCATTACCTGACATAGAGATCCTTCTGGTTCAGGAGCCGGACACCTTCCTCATACAGGGCTTTGTTCTCCTCCTTCAGCAGCGCCAGCTGCTCCGAGAGCTTCTGGTTCTCCTTCTGGCACTGCACATGCTGGAAAAGGGCTATTTTTAACTGGTGTGTGTGGCCCCAGCTGGAGGGGCCCCTCTGCCTCCCATCTGCCTGGTCTCCAAAGCTTCTCTCTCATCAATCCCAGTGGTTCCCAGTACAGCCAATATCCAGCCAGCCAGTTCCCCAGACCACTCCCTCCTCCTCCTAACAAGCAGTGGGATTTTGTTGCAGAGAGAGGCAACGAACCCTCCCAGACAACGGACTCTGCCAAAATTTCCAAGCAAAAACTCCAAGCTCTTCAAAATAATGGGAAGGAAGAAACCACCAAGCCTTCCTGTGCCCTCAGAGCTGCATCCCAGGAAACCAACTGGCAATGGGAAGCTGCTTTTCCTCCAGCTCCTGTTGAAATCAGTGAGATCTGCAAGGGCTCAGCCCCTGACTGGATGTTCCCGATTCCAGCAGCTCCCAGGAGCAGATTCCAGCTCGTGATGGTCCTGTTCCCCCTCGTATATTAAGGACCCCCCTCACTGTCACTCACCTCACCAGCATCCAGCTTCTTCTCATCCTCCAGGACATGAAGGGTCTTGGCCTGGAGCTCCACATGCATCTTGGCCAGAGACGCCTCTGTCTCCCGGGAATGCCGGAGCTGCTGCCGCAGCTCCTCCACCTGCTGCTCCAGGAGCCTCCTGGAAACACCATGGGGTGCCAGTGAGAGCTGGAGGGGGACGTGCCACCTGCCCCCAAGGTGTCTGTCTCTCACCCAAAACACCCCCAGCAGACATGGAGGGGACAAAGGAATCAGCACATCCCAGTTGTCCCCATGTCCCAGTGACACAGAAAGGGGGGGATGATATACTGGGATCATTCCCAGCTGCACAGGGAGGGGACAAAGGAATCAGCACATCCCAGTTGTCCCCATGTCCCAGTGACACAGAAAGGGGGGATGATATACTGGGATCATTCCCAGCTGCACAGGGAGGGGACAAAGGAATCAGCACATCCCAGTTGTCCCCATGTCCCAGTGACACAGAAAGGGGGGATGATATACTGGGATCATTCCCAGCTGCACAGGGAGGGGACAAAGGAATCAGCACATCCCAGTTGTCCCCATGTCCCAGTGACACAGAAAGGGGGGATGATATACTGGGATCATTCCCAGCTGCACAGGGAGGGGACAAAGGAATCAGCACATCCCAGTTGTCCCCATGTCCCAGTGACACAGAAAGGGGGGATGATATACTGGGATCATTCCCAGCTGCACAGGGAGGGGACAAAGGAATCAGCACATCCCAGTTGTCCCCATGTCCCAGTGACACAGAAAGGGGGGATGATATACTGGGATCATTCCCAGCTGCACAGGGAGGGGACAAAGGAATCAGCACATCCCAGTTGTCCCCATGTCCCAGTGACACAGAAAGGGGGGATGATATACTGGGATCATTCCCAGCTGCACAGGGAGGGGACAAAGGAATCAGCACATCCCAGTTGTCCCCATGTCCCAGTGACACAGAAAGGGGGGATGATATACTGGGATCACTCCCAGCTGCACAGGGAAGGGGGCTGTTGGCATCACTGCACTGACAGGAGAGGCCACGGCCCTTCCAAGGCAGAAGAAGCCTCCAACAATCTTTTAAATCTCAGGAAGGGGGAATCCCTGGAGAACTCCAGGGACAAGGCAGGTCCAAAGGGTAGATGGGAGGTCAAAGCAGTGGTTTAGGTCTCCCTGAATCCTCCCAGGGCAGCCAGGAGCTGCTGGAGGGCTGGCACAGCCCCTGCACGTCACAGAGACCTTTTCAGCTGCTCCTCGTGAAGTTCCTGCTGCACTCGAGCTTCATTTTCCCGAGCTTCCTTCAGCTCCTCCTCCAGGAGCTTCTTATCAGAAACACGGGCCTCTGCCAGCAGCAGCTGGTGCTGGGAATCCTTCAGCTTTTGCTGGAGTTTTGAGATCTTGGATTAAAATGGACATAGATTAAACTTTCTGAATGTACAGGCCAGTGTCTGAATCAGTGCTTTTGCTGGAGTTTTGAGATCTTGGATTAAAATGGACATAGATTAAACTTTCTGAATGTACAGGCCAGTGTCTGAATCAGATCTCTCTGATTCCCCAGTGTCTGAGGCATGGGAATGAAAGACTTCCTTGTTTGGACTCTAAGTCCATTAAAAGCAAAACCTTCGGCCACCAGATTTCGGACCAAACACTATGTCATGAATTCCCAACAATCCTTTTTTGACCCAATTTGATCCTGCACACTTCAGAAGAGAATCCAATGATTTCTGCAGGAGAATGGCAGAATCAGTGCCATGGAAAACACAAGGTTTTGGAATTTTCCAGCCAGTAAACAGTAGGAAATCTCCTCAGCAAGAACAGGATCGGGGTTCCCTGTGCCTGCCAGCCCTACTATCAGTATTTCAGAGATATTGGGTTATCAGACGTGGCTTCTATTGCCTTGATTATGCTCCCGCTAATTACAGGCTTTTTTCCTACAATATTAAGCCGAGGGATCACAAAAAGAAATCCGGGGAAGCAAACCTGCTTGTTTCCTGCACTAGAGCTGCACAGAACTGACAAACATACCCCAGCTTACACTCACCTTCCTTTGTGCTTCTCCTGCTCTGGATTTCTCCTGGGCCAGCCTCTCCTGGAGGCTGCTCTGGAGCTTGTCAGCCTGGGAGCACTTGGAGAGCTCCAGTTCCAGCTCCTTGACCTTCTGCTGGCTCCTCTCCCACTGTGCTGAGAGAGAGGAACACGTTTCCGTGGTGTCCGAGAGTTTGGCCCGGGCCTGCTTCAGCTCAGCTTTCACCTGATATCCCAGAAAAGAAATCAGATTTATACTTCAGCATAAATCAGCTGGAAGGCTCGGCTGGGGAAGGAGAACAGGATTCCAGAATGAGCAAAAGAGGAATCACACCGGAAGTAAAGCATGTTTTATTTGGATGCAGTTAAATTTGTCACAGAATCGCAGAGCGGTTTGGGTAGGAAGGGAGTCTTAAGGATCACCTGCTTCTAACCCCCTGTCATGGGCAGGGACACCTTCCACCATCCCAGGGTGCTCCAAGCCCTGTCCAATCTGGCCTGGGACATTTCCAGGGATGGGGCAGCCACAGCTGCTCTGGGCACCCTGTGCCAGGGCCTCCCCACCCTCAGAGCCAGGAATTCCTTCCCAATATCCCATCCAACCCTGCCCTCTGGCAGTGGGAAGCCATTCCCCCTTGTCCTGGCACTCCAGGCCTCATCCAAAGTCCCTCTCCAGCTCTCCTGGAGCCCCTTCTAGGCCCTGGAGGGGGCTCTGAGCTCTCCCTGGAGCCTTCCCTTCTCCAGGTGAACACCCCCAGCTCTCCCAGCCTGGCACCAGATGGCCTCCAGCCCTCGTGGCCATAATTCCCAAGGAGCTGAGGCAGAGCACACTGGGGAGCCTGCTTCTGTCCCTACCTTGGTGCATTCCTGCTGGAGCAGCAGATTTTGCCTCTGGAGGTCAGCGTTCTTCTCCCTCTCATACCTGAGCTCCCTCTCGGCCGAGCTGCACAAGTTCTGCACCCGCCGCAGGTCCTGGCGCAGCTGCTGCAGCTTCTCCTCCTGCTGCTGGAACCTCTCCTCAGACAGGCCCTGCAGGAACAGCAGAAGTGACACAGAAATTAACTTGAATGCAGGATAAAGGTGATTAAGGAAGGCAGAAGCCAGCAGGATTTAAGGGCATTTGGGCAGGAAGGTGAGTAAAGCCTGGCATTTCTCTGTCCCTACACCATATCCTGTTCCCTTCCCTGTCTCTGCAGGGCTTTCAGAGCCATGTGGATGTAGCACCTGGGGACATGGTTTGTGGTGAATATGCACTGCTGGGTTAATAGTTGGACTTGAAGATGTCAGAAGCCTTTTCCAAGCTCAATGATGCAATGATTCTCTCCATCCCCTCAGAGAAGCCAATACAGCTCCTGAGGCCAAGGGGGAGGAGGTGATAACCTGGATGACAGAACAAATCCCTGTTAAAACAAACCTGTCCAATCTAAGCAAAACCACTAGGTCACTTTGGATTCTTGTACCAGAGTCTCACTCAGGCATCCAAGCAGGAGTGACACAGCCAGCCCAGCTCCCAGAGGGATCAGGAACAGCAGAAAGACGAGTCCTAGCAGTGGGACAGGAACACAACAGGACAGAGCCTGGACACTGGGAGGTGTCACCAACGGTCTGCGATGGCTCTTGGGAGATAACTGATCTCCTTGGTTCCCCCACCTTCCTGGCACACGCACCAAAGCCTGGGTTGTACCAAAGCCTTTCTTTCCAGCATCACTTTCAGCCGTCTCTGGATGCACATTCCCACTTTGCATCTTCACCCTCTGCACTTGGGACCAGATGGAATTCACTGAAGACCAAATCTGCCTTCTCAGATAATCCCCAGATAACTTCCCAAGCTGGGAAAAGTCTTGCTCCAGCACTGTGGGATCAGGCAGTGTCAGTCATCCTGGAGGTCCATTGGCTCCATTGGTTTCGTGGGGTTTTCCCCACCTGTTTCTATCAGGATCCCTTCCCACATCCACTGCACTCCTTGTGTCTTGCTCTGCTCCACCTGGATGATTTGCTTCTTCTTGGATACAACTGGACTCTGATCCTCTACTTCTCACTCCCACCCTGGCCATACAGACCACCCTGTCCTCTCTTCTCTCCCAGATCTTCACACAGAAGCTGAGCTCCTCCTCAGTCTTCCCATCCCGAGTTCTTCCATCATTTCCTCCCTGTTTGGCAGGGACGCCTACACCTCCCTTTCTCTTTCAGCTCACAAGGTGAGAAAGGTGAACAAATTCCATTTAAATCACTTATTTCTGCCATGTGCAATCAGTTCAGTTCATCCAAGTCCCCACCACATCCAAAAGCACAATACAAGGAAATGAACACATCCCTAATTTCCAACCATCGCTCACACCACAGGACTGGCTTCCACTCCACTTTAATTACATTTTGCCACTCAATTAATGACAAAAAGCAGGGTGCAGATGGCAAAGCTGCCCGTACCTGTTTAAGGCTCCCCTCTAAACTGCCTGCCGAGCACTGCCATGGGAGAAACCTGTTCTCCCTCTGCTCCAAGCCTGGGATCATCCTCCTGGTGTCTTCGCTGGGGCCCTGCTCCCGGGCACTCCGGATGTCACATTTGAGCTGGGCAATTTCTTCCAGCAACATCCGTTTCTCTTCATTGCTCTCTTTGAGCTGCTTTTCCAGCTCCTCCTTCTTCTTGTTGCTCTCTAGTAATTCAGAGCTTGAAGGAGAAATAGTAAAGGAGAGAGATAACTACACAAATCTGGGGAAAACACCCTTAAAGGGGAAAAACTTGGGAGATGAGAGTCCAGTGAAACACTCAAGCGCTTCGGGAGGCTCCAAAGGGAATTCAATCCTGGGTGCAGCCATTCTGGGCAAGGGTCACTCTCCCTGGGACATTTCCCACAAAACCACGTGTGTCCAAAGGCTCAGCTCTCCCCAGGAGGAGGTTACAGGCTGCCTAAGGAATCCTCACAAAGGCACAGGAGCTGCTCTGGACTCAAAGTCACAGGGAAGCACTGGAACAGGGGCTCAGGTGTCCCAGTCCAGCTGTCTGACTTATCTTCACCCAAACTCCATCTCCATTTTCTCCATCCAAGATCAAAGCTGTGGCTGCTCCATCCCTGGAAGTGTCCAAGGCCAGGTTGGACGGGGCTTGGAGCAACCTGGAATAGTGGAAGGTGTCCCTGCCCATGGCAGGGGCTGGAATGGGATGAATTTTAAGGTCCCTTCCTCCCCAGAACAGCCTGGAATTCTATGATTCCATGTCCTGGATGTCCAGACACTGGCACAGGCTGTCCAGGCTGGAATCATCATCCTTGGAAGTGTTCAAAAAACCTGTGGATGTAGTACCTGGGGACGTGGGTTAAGGGTGAACATGGCAGTGGTGGGAAATGGTTGGACTCAATCATCTTGGAGGGCTTTTCCAGCCCTGAATGATTCCATGATTCCTTAGCAGCCCCCGACTGCCTTCTCCTGGTTATACTTTATCCCAGTACCAGTAACCCAGGCCACTGCAACCATACTGGATTTAATCCAAGCTTTTCTTTACTAAGGACAGCCTGAGTGCAGATGCTCCAGCTCCAAATTTGTCCTGATCTACTCAAAAAGGGGAGGGGGACCAACACCTGCTGACACTTCCCCTCCAAGTACACCTCAATTCCAAGCACTACCCAAATCTCCAGTGGGACTAGGACCACCAGCTGCTGCCAGCAGTGAGCCCTGAGGAGCCCAAACCCTCAACAGGAGATTTTTGAGACTACCTTAGTCCAACTCCAAGGGAAGAATCCTCCTCCCTAAGGACAGCTCTCATTTAGGCTGCTCAGAATCTGGAAGAGCTGCAGAAAAAAATCTTTAATCCTGGCTGATCCTGATGGCACTGAGGAAAGTTACCAAAATCAGAGATGCTGACCCAAGGACCACATGAAGATGCCAGGCCCATTTTTGCCAGGAGCAGCCCCATGGGGAGTTGGAAAAGACTCAAAACTCAAGTCAGCAAAGACAAGGAGCAGAAAACACCACAGGCTTTGTTAAGGTTTACCAGAGCAGTTCTTGTTCTTCCCTCAGGTTTTTGATCTGTTCTTCCAAAAACACTACTTTAGCCATCTGTTCCTCATAGGTCTTTGCATCTGCACAGGGATCTTCCTGTTTCTGCTCCACTTTGGGACTCTGTTCTCTGTCTTGCAGGATTTCAGAGGCCTGTAAGGTCAGAAAACACCACGACTTGGATTTCCTTTGCTCTGATGGAAATCTTTGGAGCTGTACAGGGCAATCTGGGGACTCCAGCAAGACATGGCTTGTGATTCTGTGACTAAATTATTGCAGTTCTTGCCCCTCAAAGACACGTGTGAGTCCTTTTTCCTGCATGGAAAGTAGCTGTGTCTAAACTACCACCAAGCCATGGTTCTTTATTTGATTTCATCCTACTGTGGCCCATCTGCAGCTCCCAGGGATTTACAGCACGTGCCAAAGCTCTTTACAAAAGCAGCAGCTCTTGGCAAACCAGAAGGAGCACAGGGTGTGGGTTCAGGTGGCTCTCACAGAGGTGCTCCAACTCTACCCCAAACACCTCCCTAGGGATGGCTTCTCCACTCCCAGTGTCACCTAACCCTGTAACACCAGGTAACAGCACAACCTGAACCTGAGACCTGAGGAGAAGATGCCAAGCAAATAAAAAGGGCAGGAAAGGAGGAATGCATCAGGACAGAGGAACTCCCAGTTGAATCCCAACTGGAGTCTGCCCAGTGTCAGTGTCAGATCTGCTGCTCAGCTGTGATGGACCCAAATCCTTCACACACAAACACCATTTTCCTCACTAAACACCAACTTTGATTGCTAAAGCTTTTTAATCAACAGCTCTTCCTGAGCTTTCAATCCTGGTATTTCCTGGTATTTCAATTCCAAGGCATCTTATCTGCACCAGGATAAATTTGCTCATATTTGAGCAACACACCCCAGCAGCTCCTGCCTGCATCAGGCACCACAAGAACTGGGAATTCTTTCCATATCTCACCTCTTGATCTAACAAAGCACTGTCTTTGTGTAGCTTCTCATGGGATACATCCACAAGATCCCTGCTGGCTGATGTTCTCTGGAGACTCGGGAAGGTGTTTATGTGGCTTGTGAGCTCCGAGTGGGAGTCAGACAAACCCTGGAGAGGAAACAACAGAGTCAGTGGATGAAACACACCACAAAGGACACACTCAGGAAAAGATTTATCCTCTCAAATGTCCAAAAATTCCTTAAAAACAAGAAGAGATTTCCAGGTGACAGAACCCAATGATTTCACGCAAAGCTTGTTTCCAGCACTGTTGGGAAATGATTCATTGCAATACAGCTGCTCCATCCAAAGGGAATGAGCCCATGTGGGAAGCCAGGAATCTACCAAATACATGCAAAGGTCTCTATGCTAAAGGCTGTTCCAGTCTAACACAGGGCTCTGGATTCCGTCTCCTCCTGATCCCTTTGATGGGAAAACAGTCCCTCCCTCAGGGTGACCACTGGCCAGTGGGTGGCTGCATTCCAGCCAGACTTTCAGGGATGGATGCTTTGGATTCAAAGGTTCCTGGGTCATGAGTAGGCTGAACTACTGGGAGGAAAGGGTTAAAAGGGGACTCTTCCCATTTTCCCTACCATCCCCCAGATCAGACAATTCCTTTCCATGTGTATATTGACAGACTGAGCCAGCCTCTTCCTCCCAGCCGGACTGTTTTCATCCCAAGCTTCCATCCGGAGTTTCAGGGTGCAACATTTGCTGCAGCACGACTCAGCCCTGGCCTCTAGATGCCACTGTTCTCCAGCAGTGCATGAGTCTGTGGAGTTGATCCAACAGCTCAGGACTTCCAGGGATTTTTACTTGGATTCAAGGAAGTGACAGGACTCGCAAACTGATCTAAGGCCTCTCACAGTGATAAAAAAAAGGGATTTGTCATGGCCGTGACCCCCCCACTGCCAGGTCCCTTTGTCCAGGCCACAAATCTGCCAATCTCCTACATTTTTACCCTAATTTTCAGCCCTTGTCCTTGGACAATTTTGTCGGCACCATTCACTGTCTCTGTTCTGTGTCCCAGCTGGGATACAAGAGTTCCAGCAACATTCCCAGCAGGAAAACCCCCAGGAGTTGATTTAGCACCTAAATTGGCTCAAGCCAAGTGTGCCGAGGCCCTGAGGGAAATCCCAGCAGTGCTGAGATCCCAGGAGGATGTTCATTTGGCTCTGGGGTGTTTGATTCCTGCAATTAACACCTGAGTCTGAAAACTCCCACTCTGCCCTCCAGAGAATCAGGGTTTGGCTACGAAGCTGGAATTACTGATTTGGTATTAGATTCACTGAAAGGAAAGTAAATTCTGGAGTTAGAGATGGTGCCATGAGAGCAGCTGGATTGAAAACCCTCCGCCAAAGGTTTGAAAGTGGCTGGGCGGGAGAAATGCATCAAGAGATGCCAGGCAATGAGCTTGGGGGGCACCTGGGGATGTTTCATGGAGCATCCAAAGGCAGCTGGCTCTTGCAGGGAGTCCCACCACAGGGGCTGGACACACCTGGCTGCCCAGAACCACCTTCTCAGCCTTCAGATCCTCCCGCAGCAACTCCAGCTCAGATGCCAGTTGCTTTCTCCATTCTCTCCTCTCTCCCAGCTGACTCCCCAGCTTGTCTATGGTTTCCTGACAGCTTTCCAACATCTGGAACAAGAAACGTTCAGAGTCACTTCCACAGCATCGTTTTTTCTACGCAGAGAGAAGCAGACTGCAGGAAACGTGTCTTCTAGGAAATAAGGAGAGGAGAAAAAAGGTTCTCAAATGTTTCCAGTGGAATTCCTACAGCTCTTATCCAGGGCTCGCAGAACTTCCACTGACCCAAAACACCTTGGGAAGCTCCTCTCCCATCTCTGTCTGGCTGACACACCAGGCAGATCCAGTTGTTGGGCTGGCAAGGAACAAATGGACAGGAAAGTTAGCCCAGAACCTGATGGGAATCAGCTTTAAATGCACCTACACATCCCTTGGTTTCACTAAACCCTAAACAAGAATTGAGCACCTTCACACAGGTAAAAACTTCACACTCATGGGGAGACAACAAACTCCTCAGCTGGCAAGAGCTGAAGGCAAGACAATCTCCTAAGGGGAGAGTTTTCATGGAGATCACGTTGGCTGCTTTCCTCCAAAAATCCACCCATCTGCATGAGCTGAGTGAGGGGCTACAAATCCTCAGGAGAGGGTGACAAAGAGCATCCCCAGGAGAGGGTCATTTAAGATGCTCATTTAAAACATTTCTAAACAGAACAGTTCATTTCCCAAGGAAAAGCTCTCACCTCCTGCATCTCCTGAGCTCCAGACACCACCTGCTCGTTCCCATTCATCTCACTTTTGTTCTTCTGCACTTCAAGCAACTCTGTTTCCAAACTGGTTATCTGAACATGGACAAACCCCAAGTTAAAACCAAACCAGGACTCACAACTAAATGCACAACTACTCCTAGAGTGCTCCTGGTGCTGCTGTTATGGGATAAGCCCCACGTTGGAAGCAAGGAGCAGGAGGGGATGTGCACAGCCAGCTCCAGCTCATCCCTCATCCTGCTGCTTCCAAGGAGGAAGGAGCCATCTGGACTCAAGCCAGAAAAAGATGGAATTCTGCTCCACAAAAGGAGTGGAACCACCCAGGCCCATGGTGAAAACTCCAAGCTTCCACACATTGTGGTGCTCCCCCGACACGGAGGACCCCAGGACACCCCAGTTTAGGTGCTGGGTCATCCTTGTTCCCTGTGCTTGGAGTGCTGATCTCACCCAAGCAGATGTTCAGCCTGGTCCATCAGGACTCATCCTGGTCCCTTCACTGCTCATAGGAAGTTGTTGGTCCCTCCAGAAGGGCTCCAAGGACTTGGGATTTGAGACAGCAAAGCACTGACCTCTGTGACCACTGACTTCTGCTCCTCCTGGCACCTCCTGGCAGGTGGGAGTTTGGACAAGGTCTCACTCTGCATTTGGATCAGCCTGCAAGGGCGTCTGCCCTTGGGGGAAAAGTTATTGGTCCTGAAGTTATAAAGGGCTCAAAAGAGCTCAGAGCAGCCCAGATAAGGATCATCCCAGAGGAGCAGCTCAGCTTCTCTTCCCCATCAGGGATCCCACAGACCCTTTCCAAAATCCGAGTCTTGGCACTGGCAGCAGGAGCCTGGGCAGCTTCCCTTTCACTCCTTGGGCTTGAAATCCAGTTTGGGCTTGTTTCTAAAACCCCAGGCTGGACTGTCTAACTGACTGAGCTTGGCTCTCCTGGAAGGAGCTGGGATGCTGGAGGGAGATGAAATCCAGCTCCACAGAACCCCAGACTGGTTTGGGTGGGAAGGGACCTTAAAGCCCACCCCGGTCCACCCCTGCCATGGGCAGGGACACCTTCCCCTACCCCAGGTTGCTCCAAGCTCTGTCCAACCTGGCCTTGGACACTTCCAGGGGTGGGGCAGCCACAGCTGCTCTGAACAGTCTGTGCCAGGGCCTCACCAACCTCACAACCAAGAAATTCTTCCTCACATGTAATCCCAAGGCCAAACAAGTGCCAAGTCCCTGCCAATCCCAGCCCATTTCCAAAGCAGCACCTCAAAGCCCCTGAGCTTTGCTCTCCCTGAGGAGTTCCTGGCACCAGCTGGGTCTGCTGGAGCTCCCAGCAGGGAATGGTCTCCAACACACAGGAAAGCTGCTGCAACATTGCTTTTTAAATCAAAGACATGAGCTAACCAGTGTGTTAAAAGGTATTAAAAGTGGGGTGAAACACCCAGACCTCTCACAGAAGAGCTAAGGGACAACAACCCCCTCTCCTTTTGCATGACTGGATGATAATTTGGGGTTCAGCAAGACTTTGGAGCTCCAAAAGGGATCTCAAATGCAAAACACACCTCCTCTCCTCACCCCCAGCCAGCCTTTGGTCAGAAGTTGATACCCAGCAATGCATTTCTTTATTCTCCCTCCAAGCCATTAACTTTTAAGCACTTAATTTGTGCTCCCAAATCCCATGCCAGCAGCAGAACAATCCTCACTCTGTATCCTGCTGTCCTGGTCCTGAGTCACAGCCTGACCAGCCAAGGCTTCTGCAGCTGTGCCAGGACCAAAAACCCTCCCAAGTCCTTCCCAGCTGGGGCAGGGCTGGCAAACACTCAGCAGCACTGCCTTCCCCAGGCTCCAGCCCCTTCCCTCCTCATCCCCAGGGCTCTTAAAGCCCCCTGGGAATGCAGGACACAGCTCAGCAACCTCCAGGTAAGCAGATGGATCTATCCAAGGGTTAAAACTCACCTCCTCGTCCATCCTGTCTCTGCTCCATGGCCCTGCACCCCTCAAAATGGTTCTTTTCCAGCTGCAGCAGCTGCCAAATGCCAAAATGCCTCACATCTCCTTGACTCCCAAGCATGGCATTCCCAAGGATCTGTGTGACAACCCACAGAGCAAAGCAGGGATTTGTCCAACATCGTGTTTGATTTGTGGAGGGCTGTGTTGACTGCGATCCAAAGGGGAGGAGTTTGTTGTGAGCTGAACAAGCCCCAGGTTAAACCAAAGCATTGCCATGGTGGACAGACCCTTCTCCATCCCATCCCAGAGCTGGCCCGTGGCTCCTCCAGGACAGGAGACAAACGTGGTGCCACTGGCACCCTCATTAAGATATTTGAACTTGCCTTCAGCCTGTTTTTAGAGGCTTTTCCAGAGGCTACTGACAGGGAATTCCTCCTCTCTTCCTTTGAACAATCCAGCTCGGAGATGTGTATCTGTGTGGGATACACCAGCACCATCTCTGACACCGTGTTTTAACCCCACACCAGGTGTTAGGATACGTCATTCCTCACTGAAAACCTGGGGGGGCTAAAACCTCACCTCAGAAATCCCCTAGGGACACTCTGGACTGGTGCAGCTGCCAGTCAGGAAAGATGGATCAATCCAGGCCCACTGCAGAAAGTATTTCCAGCACGGACAGAGGGCAGAGGGCAAGAGCCCCAGCAAGGAAGAGCTCCTGGCCAGGCAGCAGAGCCTCAGCCCATGGGAAGGACCTCCTCAGCCAGCCTTTGTGGGGAGAATCCCACCTACCTACCTGGCCAGACCAAACTCTGCTTTCCTCTGCTCTCTCTGGCTGTAAATTCCCTCTGTCAGGAATCAGGTGCCCTGGCAATAATGCTCCACACGGAATTTTCCCCAGGGAAGCAGTGCCAACCCAGCCTGTACTGCCAGTGCTCCTCAAAGAGCTACTCCAGAGGGATGGAGAGTCCCTCCAGAAAACTAAAAACCACCCTGACAAAGGCAGCATCAGCCTGAGAGGCCTCAGCCACAACTTAATCCTTGCCCAGAGGATGGAGGTGGCCCTGCAGGTGCTCAAGGAGGCCCCCAGTGTTGCCATGGTTCTGGAAAACCAGATGTTCAATAAGTGCTTCACATCTGTGATTTCCCAAAGGTTCCCATTTGTCACATGCAAATAATAAAGAATTTCTATCCACCTCCTGAAGTCAAAACATGATTCGAGTGGACTTGTCCTATTAACAGGAATAGATCCAGGTTGCCCTGGGACGAGGGTACCCAAAATCAAGTAGGACTCATGTTAGGAAGATGCTGCTGAGGTCACATCTTGATCAAGATTGAGCAGAGCTTCTCAAGATGGATCTCAGAGCTCTTCCAAGAGGGGTGACCCGCCTCACCCACAGCAGCTGCTGCACCACAAGATAGGAAAAACTCCCTGTCCCTCGATTTGTGTGTTCAGAGGGATGTTCCCAGGCACTGCAGATCCTGGTCCTTCACACCCAGCACTGTCTGACACATCTCCGAGATCCTGTCCCTGGGGAAAAGTCAAAGTGCAATCTTCTGCTGCCAGGACACTCAACTGGTGATATTTCCTGGGATCAAGGAGCATCAGTGTCCCAGACAGTAGGGTCAGATGCGATACTAGGAAGGAATTGTTCCCTGTGAGGGTGGGGAGGCCCTGGCACAGGGTGCCCAGAGAAGCTGTGGCTGCCCCTGGATCCCTGGCAGTGTCCAAGGCCAGGCTGGACGGGGCTTGGAGCAGCCTGGGACAGTGGAAGGTGTCCCTGCCCATGGAAGGGGCTGGGACTCAGTGGGCTTTAAGGTCCCTTCCCAATCAAACCAGTCTAGGATTCTGTGATGGGGAACAGGAGATGGAAAAGACAACGCTGCCATAACACTGGGGAATCTGCACTTCCAACCAAGAGTCATTTACTCACTGCTGGGATTTTTTTCCTTCCTTCCCCCTCTCTCCCAAACTGGCAGGTTTTTCTGGCTGCTTTTCTTGTCAAACTAAACACAGCAGAGTGCATGGCTAGGTCAAACATCATTCTATTTTTCTAATCAGAGAAAAAAGCAGATGGAATGAAAGAAACCCAAACCTTGTCTCTCCTATTCCTTACTCACTTTCTGGTGCCGTCCCTCCACCTCGCTCTCCAGCTGTTCCTTCTCTTGCTTGGTTTGGATCTGTGTCTCTCCCAGAATTGATTCCAGCTCCTCATTGCGCTCAACCAAACCCTCACCTTCCTGCTCCAGTTTTTGCAGCTTGTGAAGAAGCTGGGAATTCCTGCCCTCGATGTTCTCCACGGCTTCCCGGCACCTGCACACCAAAAGCCAGCATCACCAAGGCTGGAACTGCATCCCAACTGCTCCCCATCAGCGAGGAAAAGGCAAGATTTTCCTCACACTCTCCTGCTGATTTCCAGTCTCACGTCCAGCATGGCCTGTGCCTGTCCTTATTTAGATGGGAATTAGGGGTGATGGGATCTACACAAGAAATGATGAAGGTTTGGGCAGGAAACAGGTCAGGCACGAGGTTGCCAACAGCAGAGACACAACACCAAATTCAGCTGCTTGAGGTGGAGAACAGGCTTGGGAATCTGAAGGGAAAAGAGCCAGAGGGATGGGATCAGCCCCCCTTTCCTCCCTGAACCAGCCAGAAGAGGTGCAGCAGCTCCTGAGCAGGTATTGGGAGAACAAAGCATTGAATTCCCTTAGAAATACCTGTTTACATATTTATGGTTGAAAGCCAGGGGGTTTGGTGCACTCCTGGAGAGCAACCAAATCCAAAGAAAACTTCCCAGCACCAAAACAGGTTTAAAAACAACATTTTTGTCTGTGGAGAGCCCCAAAAGCCCAACTCTCTTCTTTTAGGAAAGCAACAAACCGGAAGAAGTGTCAGCATTTAACTGGAAGAAATGATTCCTCAGGACTGAATCTCCTCCAAATTTTCCCATTTGGGAGCAGAAGAACGAAGTCCTAAAGAGTATTTAAAACAATTCAGTAATCAAATAATCCTGCAAGAGAGAGCACCAGAGGCACAGCACCAGGAACCAGTGAAAGTACAAGGGGTGAAGGATTTCTACACCTCTCACCTTTTGTGGAGAGTTTCAACACTCTGATCTCCATGTTCCTGATACAGGGCAGCTCTGCTGGCACCAGCGTCTCCACCAGCTCCTGCTTCTTCCCGTGTGCCCTGTGCCTGAGAGAAAATCAACATTAGCACAGAGCTACGACTGAGATCCCAGAATCCCAGGATGGATTGGGTTGGAGGGACCTTAAAGCTTATCCTGCTCCATGGGCAGGGACACCTTCCTCTATCCCACGTTGCTCCAAGCCCTGTCCAGCCTGGCCTTGGACACTTCCAGGGATCCAGGGGCAGCCACAGCTTCTCTGGGCACCCTGTGCCAGGGCCTCCCCACCCTCACAGCCAGGAATTCTTTCCCAATATCCCATCCCACCCTGCCCTCTGCCAGTGGGAAGCCATTCCTCCTTGTCCTGGCACTCCAGACCCTTGTCCCAAGTCCCTCTCCAGCTCTCCTGGAGCCACTTTAAGCCCTGGAAGGGGCTCTGAGCTCTCCCTGGAGCCTTCCCTTCTCCAGGTGAACACCCCCAGCTTGGCTCCAGAGCAGAGGGGCTCCAGCCCTCGGAGCATCTCCCTGGGCTCCTCACTCAGCTCCAACAGCTCCACATCTTTCCCACGCGAGCACGGAGCAATTCCAAGGCCACCCACGTCTCTCAGAAATAAAACACATGAGCCACGTCAGCTTCATCTCTTGGCCCTAGGAGCAAAATCCTCCAACCCCAGAACACCCAGGTTCTCATGGACAGCTAGGGTCTGGGATGCAGAGGGGACCCTGTTTTTCTGGAATGACAAAGAAAGAGCCCTTGGAAACACCTGCAGTGAGGCCGTTCCAATTCCCTCCGCCGGCGGAGGCTCTGGCCGCTCGCTCCGCTGGTACTCACAGATCTCCTCCTTGAGCTGCTCCACCTGCAACACAAAACACCTGCTCTGAGTTTTGGTGAACATTCGATTCTGATATTTATTATTAATTTATTGCTATTTCTTATCCTGAGGGATTGGTTGAGATCCTGGCTGCGCCAGCTGCTGAGTGGCCTCAGGCAAGAGGCAGCAAAAGTGGGAATGCTGCTGCTCCAATCCACTGAAGGGTGATTTTCCTGAATTTATTTCACTTCCTGACCACACCCACATTGTGTCAGATCCTGCTATTTCTGAGGACACTTTTCAGTGTCCTCCATCCATGGGATCAATGGAATTCCATTACCAGCAGCAGCTCTTCACCCCACAGTCCCAGCTCATCCCAGGCCAACTGCCCAGCCTGCTCCTCCCCTGCTCTTCACAACCCACAGGCAAGAAAACACCTTTCAGGACACAGAGCTGCTGTAGTTGGTTAAAAAAGTACATTTTCTACTTCTATAAATTAAAAACTGGGGGGTTCCAAACTTCTGTGCCAACAGTTAAACCCCATTCCTAAAGAATAAAGGGAATTTGCTTTTAGCTTAACATGTGGCTGGAACTGATCTCAGTCTGGCTGCATTTTTTCCTGTTCAGTGACCACAATATGTTACATATATCTGTATGTTTTTTGTCTATATAGACATATATATAGAAAAATAATTAGATTTTAATATTATATTTCTACTTTTTTATAATCTATACATACACTTGTGTATCCATAATGACTGAAAGGAGCAATGTCCTACAGCAAGGAAAACATTATTTGGAATAAAAAATAAGTCAACAGAGGAATTTGAACTAAGTTATGGTTTTTTGCAGCTCCAGAAAGAGACTGTGCTGTAAATACAAGGGTTGAGGTGACAGACATGGAAAAACCAGCAACTTTTTTAAACACAAGGAACAAAACTATAAAAAAGCCTCTACTATAAAAAATACTGTAAAATTCTGAAGCCCTCAAATGGCAAAAAATCCCATTCAAGATATCTGATAAATATTATTCGAAAAGTATCTTCTCAGAGATACTTCTATTAATTTAGCAATACTCATTTGACATGAGAGAACTGCAGGACAGCCAAGAGCTCTCAGTGCTGGGATGGCAGAGGCAATTCCAGGCTCTCAAAGGCTGATCTAAGGAAATCAGGAGATAAGAACAGCAGCAGATTTTGTGCCCAATGATACATTTTAATAGGGAGCAGACTCTTCTATCTCTTCCCTGTTGGCAACCTCAGTAAGGAATTATCTGGTTGATAGTTCCTTAATTGTTCCTTAATTCTAGGTGGCATTTAGAGAATCCTGGCTGTAGGACACCAAGCATTTAACTAACAGCAACATAACAGTAAGTCATTCCATTTAGAGAGCCCACAGAAAATAAGCAAATCAATCAATGTAGCTGAGTTAAACACCAAAGAGGCTGAGAGGGATCAAAAATAAGCATAAATTTCAAATGGATTTCAAACCAGCTGGTGGGGGTTTTAGGCTAAACTTAGGTAAACTGAGCTCTTTAATCCATTCTAGGGAAAGGCATATGTGTTCCTTACTCTGTTTACACACCTGAGTTGGGGTCAACACTGACCAGGAGCAGGGAGCTGATCCCTCTCCATGGGCACAGGAAAATGTGCCCCAAAGTCTTCGAGCCCCCACTCAGTTGGAGTCCCTCAAACTCCTGCACGGAAGGAAATTCCCAGAGCTGCATTCTGCCTACTTCCCGAATTCTACTGCTCCATGAACCACGACACAGCCAAACTGCAGCTCTGGAAAGACTGGGCATAGAACAGGCAGAGGAAAGGGGAAGGCAGGGCAGGCTTGGCAGCAGGGCCAGGATTGTTGGCTTGGCTTGGTGGATCCTCACCAGTTCCAGGAAGGCTTTCCTCTCCAGGTCGAGTGTCTGGACCCGTGCCCGCAGCGCCAGGATCTCCTTGTCCAGCCGGCTGTTGTGCTCCATGGCCTTCTGGAGCTCAGTCCTGTCTGGAGACAGCAGCACTGGGAAAGTGGTCACTGGCTCAGCCCTGCCTGGCCCACACTCCAAGCACACATTCCAGGCTGATCCCACCCATGGGAAAGGTGGGAGGCAGCATGGACATGTCCCACATCCACTGGGAGCACATCCCTCATCCACTGGGAATAAATCCTGCATCCACTGGGAATACATCCCTCATCCACATGGGAACACATCCACATCCACTGGAAACACATCCTGCATCCACTGGGAATACAGCCCACACCCATCTGCGAATAAATCCTACATCCACTGGGAATACATCCTACATCCACTGGGAATACATCCCACATCCACTGGGAATACATCCTATATTCCCTGGAAACACATCCCACATCCACTGGGAGCACATCCCTCATCCACTGGGAATATATCCTACATCCACTGGGAATACATCCCACACCCACCTGCGAATAAATCCTGCATCCACTGGGAATACATCCCACATCCACGTGGGAACACATCCTATATTCCCTGGAAACACATCCCACATCCACTGGGAGCACATCCCTCATCCACTGGGAATACATCCCACATCCATGTGGGAACACATCCTACATCCACTGGGAGCACATCCCACATCCACGTGGGAACACATCCTCACGGAACACATCCCCACAGGACACATCCAAGTGGGAACACATCCCACATCCACGTCCTCTCCCTCCCACAGCAAAGGTTGATGTCCCTGGAGATCCAAGTTCAACAGCAGTCTCTCCATCATTACTCCAGGGATTCAGTTTGCCTCTGGATCACGGAGGTAAACCTCATTGAAATCACTCACCTCATCTAACATGGGTTTCACTTGCTCTTTGGAAAACCCAAACAGCCACATTTTGAGTTTTCACCATAAAATCCATCACTGCCACAAGCAGGAACACAATCCCAGCCAACGTATCCGTGTTGTCCAGGCATTAAAATTTAATGGAATGGCCACAATTGGAAAAATTGCACACCAATTTCTCAATGGATCAATGGATTAATGAATAAATTAATCCCAACAAAAATTAATGCAGATTCCCAATACTTCCAGGGCAGAAATAGGAAAAGGTGTTTGTATTAGGAGCACATGTTGAGGATTCACTGGTATCCCCCCAAAAAACAGGGAGACAATTTTCCTTAGAGAAAAGGGAAGAAATATTTTTCCCTTTTCAGCTTAACATTGGGCACAGGAAATTTTAGTTTAAATTTGACTTCTATCCAGGCAAAAAAAATAAACAAATCTACTTTTTGTTTCCAATTTGGAAAAAGCAACAAATTCCTTTTTCAAACAAGGATTCTGATTTTGGATTTTCAGTTGTGTCATTTAAAATAAAAAGCAAAGAACATCTTCACAGAATCACAGAATGAGTTGGGATGGAAGGGGACCTTGAAGATCATCTCATTCCAACCCCCAACTTCCACCAGAATGGAAATTTTACTCAAAAGCCTGTTGATCACTACATCAATTGATTATAAAATTATAATAAAATGATGATTAAAAAGATGACAAAAGGATAATAAAATTCCAGCTCTTTTCCTCTTGCAAAAATCCTGACCACCCTCTATTTTCCCATTCCTTCTCCTGTTTTTCCCCCTCAGCTCAGCTCCTTCAGGGCTGACCACAGGGGTGATTCCACAAGGACAACAGTGTTCGGATGTGGCAGCGCAGTTCTGCTTAGGAAAAACCCCGCAACATTCCTTATGCACTTTGTTAAATACCATTTAAAGCCTTTCCTCACCAGAATCCCACTAACTGGACTCAAAACGGTCAGGAATTCTTCCCTACAATGCACACAAGTTACCACTGAACCAAAATATGCTGTTTAAGGGGGTTTTACTAAAGATCAGTGACCCCAGTCTAGGTTTTTAGCAGCAATTAATTGATTACCAGAGCAGTTGGCTCGGAGCTCGCAGGGAGGAAAAGCCATGCAGAGACACAGAACCAGGGAAGCCACTGGGATGTTGTCACCCTCGTTTTGCACACACAGCACGACAAACCCCAGAGACAAAACAAGCATTAAAGCCTTACTCACAGTTTGCAAAGCCTTGTATTCATCTGACACCTCAGAAAGCACAGATTTCCCTGCGCAGGCTACAATCCATGAGAGTCCCAGGCTGGAGCCCGTCCGTGCTCCAGAGTCAGCACTGGAGCTGCCACACCACTCACCCCATCCCTGGGGACTGTGGATCAATCCCCACCCAGCACGGGGATAAAAAGGCTGGGAATGATGGGGCTGGAGGCTGGAGAGGAGCTGCTGGGGCTGGAGAGGAGCTGCTGGGGCTGGAGAGGAGTTGACAAGGCTGGAAGGGAGCTTATGGGGCTGGAGAGGAGCTTCTGGAAATGGAAATAAGCTGCTAGGGCTGGAGAGGAGTTGCTGGGGCTGGAGAGGAGTTGACAAGGCTGGAAAGGAGCTTCTGGGGCTGGAGAGGAGCTTCTGGAGATGGAAATAAGCTGCTAGGGCTGGAGAGGAGCTGCTGGGGCTGGAGAGGAGCTGCTGGGGCTGGAGAGGAACTCTCAGCTCCTGGTGCTGTGTGTGTGAGCTCCAAGGGGAGCCCCAGGACCTGCAATTCTGCCCTAAACCTGCCCCAGGTGGTACCAGTCTCCTGAAGGGAGTTGGTCCCTGCAAAGGCACATGGGACTGGGATGAGTCACCTCATCCCAGTTACTGTTGTCCAATGAAATTCTGCATCACAGATTTAGGGACAATGCAAGGAATCCCCCAAAAGAGCACCCAGACACCTGTGTGTCGCTAAGGACATTTTCCATGGGCATTTCACTCCAAGAGCAGATTCACCACGTCTCCCTCCAGAAAACTGTTTATTTCTATGGTCAGAATTTATAAAATATCCTACTAATAAGTAACACTTCAGGGCTGGTCAACTGTTATTTCAAGAAGGAGGTGAAGGGAATATTCTCAGCAAGGACAATGTACCCAGTCACTTCCCCACTGCTGCACGTGCTAAGGATCCTATGGAGGCAACATCCCAAACTGTACCTGGAGAACCCTGGGATGAGAGGTGCAGCTCTGCTAACTAACCCTGCACATGGTAATTCAGCTACTCTGCTTCCAGACCAAGTCATCACTCCCTCTCCATCCCCTCCTAGGGCAGAAATTTCACTCTGGAGAGGAGCCAGGGATAGGGAATTAGTCCAGACTGTGCAGCTGCATCACAGACCAGAGAAGCCCAGTCTCAGAATTAATGGATTTGTGACTGTTAATGACTGCATTCCCACCTCCTAGGGAGCAGGGTGACTCCTGGCACTGATTTTCCCACATTCCAAGCAGAGAGGACAGAGGACAGGCTGACCCCCCTCCCCAGGGCTAAGAGCAGGCCAGGAACAGCCACCAGAGCAGCACTTACCTGCTCCACTCTGCTCTTTGCTTGGTGCATCCAGCCCCTCTGCCACCCTCTGGATATCTTCCTGGGCCACCACCAGCCTCTGTGGGGCTTCATCCAGATCTCCCACAACTCCTGCAGGTGATGCTGGTTCCCCCTCCAGCTCTTCCCTGCAGAGCTGAAGCACAAGGGTTAATGTGCCAATGCAAATGAGGAACCCTGTGGTGATGTGAGCAAGGCAGAGCTGTTTGTCACCCCCTCCACACTGGTGCCATTGGAAAAATGTGTATTTCCTCATCTCCGATGCCAGTTCTGGGACAAACCAAAGGCTGGTGATGCCCATCAGGCAGCCCTGCCCCAAAGTGTGAAGTGTTCCCTGGCTCTCAGTCCAAACGATTAATTCCTGCCCAGGCTGGGCACAGCCTGAGGATGAGGCTGTGACAGTGTTTTGGCTGTGGGTTTTCACTCTAAACCCAGTCAAAACCCTCTCAATCTGACAAACGTGAAATGAGGGACACCACAAGTGTGATGAGGAGCAACTGAGGGAGCTGGAGGGGCTCAGCCTGGAGAAAAGGAGGCTCAGGGGGGACCTTGTGGCTCTGCACAACTCCCTGACAGGAGAGGGCAGCCAGCTGGGGGTCAGGCTCTGCTCCCAGGGAACAAGGACAGGACAAGATGGAATGGTGTCAAGCCGTGCCAGGGGAGGTTTAGATTGGAGATTAGGGAAAATTTCTTCATGGAAAGGGTGGTCAGATGTTGGAAGGGGCTGCCCAGGGCAGTGGTGGAGTCACCATCCCTTGGAAGTGTTCAAAAGCCCTGTGGATGTGGCACTTGGGGACATGGGTTAGTGGTGGCCCTCGCAGTGCTGGGGGAATAGTTGAACTCAACGATCTCGGAGGACATTTCCAACCTTGGTGATTCTACGAAATCTCAACTATGAGCCAGGTCAGCAGCAGGAAAACGTGTATTACCCTATTTCTGTGTCCCCAGGAAGCTGTGTGCATCCCTGCTGCTGTGCGAATTCAGCTCCCAATGCCTGACAGGCGTAAGCAGAGCCAGCCTTGCACACAGAGATGTTCCTGAACAGCAGCACCACCAGCACAGGGCCATGTGTCCCTTGGCACTGCCATCTGCCCTTCAGGATCACCGAGGGAGATTTTCAGTTCCAACATATCTTGACTGGAAGGGGTTTGTTATCGTGCCTTACACTTGACGGGAATGTTTCAACCAGAGTTATCCCAAACCCTTGTGAAAATCCCTCAGTTTTCCCAGCTCCTCCTGGGGGCTCTGTGGGTTCACTATTTTTTTAAGACCTCTGATTTCAAGAGCTGGGGGCTCAGTTTCGCCCAAAGCGTTGGCACAGTGTGATTGGATCACTCTGTCAGAGTTAACACTGAGAGACTCGGAATCACAGAAAGGCTTGGAATGGAAGAGACTTTAAAGCCCGTCCCATCCCACCTCCTGCCATGGGCAGGGACACCTTCCACTGTCCCAGGGTGCTCCCAGCCCTGTCCAGCCTGGCCTTGGACACTTCCAGAGATGGGGCAGCCACAGCTTCTCTGGGCAACCTGTGCCAGGGCCTCCTCACCCTCACAGCCAAGAATTCCTCCCCCATTCCCTCTTGTCCTGGAACTCCAGACCCTTGTCCAAAGTCCCTCTCCAGCTCTCCTGGAGCCCCTTCAGGCACTGGAAGGGGCTTCAAAGTCTCTCCAGAGCCTTCTGCAGGTGGACCCCCCCAGCTCTCCCAGCCTGGCTCCCAAGGGGCTCCAGCCCTCAGAGCATCTCCGTGGCCTCACTCCAGCAGGTCCTTCCTGTGCTGGGGATCCCGGAGCTGGAGCAGCACTGCTGCAGGGGTCTCTTCAGCGAGGAGCAGAGTCACGATGCTGTTTGGCCTTCGGAGTGCAAACACACACTCCTGGCTCACATCCAGCTTTCGATCCACAAGAACTCCCAAATCCATCCCCCAGGGCTGCTCTCCATGAATTCCTCCCCCAGCCTGTGCTCATTCTGAGATGCCCCAACCCAGGCACAGGGACTTGAACTCCAGGAGCTTCCCTGGACCACTGCTCCATGTCCTTCTCTTTTATGGAGTTACATATTCCTGCTCCACTGCATCTGCACTGAGGGGGTCCTAAGGCTCAGCATGTTGGGCATTGATATTGGGCACTTCAGAGGGTGAGTGAGCTGGCACATGCCATGAATCCAGAAAGCACTTCTCCATGTATTTCTCGGAGCTGACCACACAGAGAGGCAGGTTTGTATCCTGCCCTTCTGCTTTCCCGGGGATGCAATAAAACAATCAATTCTGCTTGAGCAGTCTGGCTAAAAGCTGAATTCATCCCTGTACCAGACAGGAACGTGTCTGGCCCGTCATTCCAAGAGTGGAACAGGTCAGCTGGGAACAAGCAAGGCCACATATTCCAGTAAACAGAGTAAGAGGAGCAATTAACACATTAACCTGTAACACTAATGGCTCTGCAAAACAAGTGGGATGCTCCCGGGAACAATGGAGTGTTTAATCAACAGTTTCTGCTCCACAGGCACGGACAGCAATGACATCACTGGGGAGAGTAATCAGCCCCATCAGGGAGACTGTTTTCCGGGAAAACACATCTCCAATGTGTCCTTCACCTGGTTAAAAACACAGAAGGTGCCCAGTGTAAGAACTGTGGAGAAGCTGTGGTTGGTTGGAAACAAAGAGCATTAGATTTGTAACAATTCAGAGGAAGTGTTCAAGGAGCCAGTTGGAGCCATCTGGTCTAGTGGAAGGTGTCCCTGCTCCCTTCCAATCCAAACTGTTGTGTGATGCCATTCCTGCCAGCAGGAGAAACAGAAAGGAACAAGAGAAGGAACCCTGACCCCTATTTGAGATCTTGCTCCCTCCACACTGCTTGGGACCTCAGGGACAAACAGCAGCTCCCAGAATCCCAGAGCATCCCTGGACTCCAGTTCCATGGAGACACAGCCATAAGTCAGGAGTAGGTGGAAATTGGTGGCCTTGGAACCATAGAATCAGAATATCTTGAGCTGAAAGGGACCCACAAGCATCATCCAGTCCAACTCCTGGCCCTGCACAGACACCCCAGCAATCCCACCCTGTGCCTCAGAGCACTGTCCAAACACTCCTGGAGCTCGGGCAGCCTTGGGGCCATGACCATTTCCTGGGGAGCCTGTTCAGTGCCCCACCACCCTCTGGGGGAAGCACCTTTTCCTGATATCAAACCTAACCCTCCTCGGCACAGCTCCAGCTGCTCCCTCAGATCCTGTCCCTGTCACAGAGCAGAGACTGGAGCTGCTCCTCAGGAGAAGCTGCAGCCCCCAGTGAGCTCTGCCCACAGCCTCCTCTGCTCCAGCTGAACCCAGAGAATGTCCTTCTTACCCAGTGAAGATCCTCACACCAACCACATCACAAATTCCTCAACACAGGATTACAATTATTCCATTTCCCTGTCCCTGTGCAGATGTGGGAGTAAATCAAGTGCAAAGTGTGAGAATTAAGAAAGGCACTGACTTAGAATCCTGGAATCCCAGACTGGTTTAGTGTTGGGAGGCACCTTAAAGCTCATCCCATTCCACAACCTACCATGGGCAGGGACACCTTCCACTATCCCATGTTGCTCCAAACCCAACCTGGCCTTGGACACTTCCAGAGATCCAGGGCAGCCACAGCTTCTCTGGGCACCCTGTGCCAGGGCCTGCCCACCCTCACAGGGAACAATTCCTTCCCAATATCCAATCTAGACATACTCTGCCAGTTTGAAACCATTCCCCCTTGCCATGGCACTCCAGACTCTCATAAATACTCTCACTCCATCTTTCTTGTAGCTCCTTCTAGAATTTCAGCCCCGAGACTCCACAGTGGCCTCAAAGACAGGAGAAACAGTTTCCATTACAGAAATATCCCAAAGATACTCCTTTCCCACAGCTCTCAGGCAGCCAGAGCCATGGAGCAGGAGGTACCTGGAGCCCATCCATGATGCTGTGGGATTCCAGCTGCCGAGCTGCCACTTCCAGCTTTCCCAGCAGCGCCGCCCGCTCCACCAGGAAATACGCGACCTGTTCACTGGCAGCACTGCAGGAGATCTGGGATAAACCTTCCTGCTCCAGCATCTCCTCCACCTCCTTCAGCTGGCTTTCTGCAAGGCAAGGCAAGGCTTGGTGTCAGCAGAGGAGAAACAAAGGGCAGGGTTTCCTGGAGATCTGTGCCAGCTCCTCTAAACATTCCTCACTGCAACAGCCCCATTTCTCCCGGAGCCCAACAGCTCCTCAAATCTCTCCTGCTTCCCCCCTCCTTACTGCCTCTCATTCCCTGCTAACATTATCTCAGCCCTATTCCCTCCCTCTTAAGGTTTCTCTTCACACACCCTTCCCTGCCTGCCAAGCACGTGATAGGACCTGCTCCCGCCAAGTGGAGTTCTCCCAGCCTGGTTTATCCTCAGCCCCTTCAACCCCAAGTACAGCTTGGTGGAAACTAAACACCAGATTAAACAGGTACTGAGAGAACCAGAGAATCATTAGGGTTGAAAAGACCTCCAAGATCATCGGTTCTGACCCTCAGGTCATCAAGTCCAACCTTGGAGAGAAAGCAAACAGATGGACACGGAGTCACAGACATGTTTTCTTTGGCAGGAGACACACAAAATACCAGATCACTCCTAGAGAGCATCACTATTTTCCCAAGGAATGTCTAGGAAGGAGGCAGATCTGAACACCTTTAAGAATTAAACTGCCAGTGCTTCAACAGTTATCCAAAAATTATAGCCAGGAAGACTCTGTACTGGGAAAAATTTCCACACTCAAGGGTCTCTAAGGCAGAAAAGTGACAACAAGACTTGCAAGAGTCAGTTTATGGCTCGGCATCGCTGTGTTTGTGCAACAAATAGTTGTTAAAAAGACCCCCTTGTTGGTGTGGTTGGAATTTACCTGCCAGGAGAAAATAAGGAACATTTGGTGTCTGGCATGATGAGGGCAGCAACTCCTGCATTGGATCCAGCAGCCTGTGGAGCCAGGGGAGGGCTTTTCAAACCCTCCCTGTGTAATTCGTATTAAAACCAAAACCAACAGGCCACATTTCTAGCCCAAACCAGATTATAAAGGCTTCCAAGTGTTCTAAGATGGGAAGTGCAGGGAGCTGTACAGACGTAGGAAGGAGATTCACACTCTTTCCATGCTCAGGGATCTAGAGTTGGACAGCAGAGGTTCGGCAGAGCGAATATTCCTCGGACACAGGTCATACATGTTGGGGAAGATGAAACAGGGAAGTTTTATTGCCTAGCAAAAGATGCTGAGAACATGGAAACTACAGGTGAAATAGAAATGAAGGCATACTTTGAGATACCAGGCCTCAGTTACTGAACAACAGGAAAACAATGGTGTGGCTGACTGAAGATAATCCCCTCTTATTGAACAATACCTTCTGCTAGCAAACAGGTCCAAGGGTCAGAGCAGACCCTGCTAGCCTGGCACAAAAGATCCAAAGAGTGGTTTTTAGGGTTTAAAAAGTAACACAGTATGGTAATGCAATGATTCTTATAGGCCGTATTTAAATGCTATAGGATTTGTATCTTGTACTAGATTGGTTGATGAAAATTAGAATATTCAGCACAGAAGATGATTTATTGTATTGTAAACGAGAATCTCCTTCACTTCTTGCTCTTACTCTTACTCCTTCTTCTGCTCCTTCTCTCTCTCTCTTAAACATCTCTTAGACCTCTCTCTTGCTTCTCTCCCTCTTGCCTTTCTGGCCTGCTTCCAGCTGCGGCTGGCAGTTCCAAGCAAGGCCCCTACATCCATGCCCTTAGCAATAAACCTCATGCTCTAAAACCAAACTATAGAGATCTCTCATCACCATCCGTCCCGACCGTCCAACACCGAGACAACCCCACACATGCAGAGCCCTGGACAAGCCAGTCCCTCACTCTCTGCACTGGTTTAACACAGGACCCAGCGCAGTCACATCCCGAGGCTCCGATCGATCCCTTGTTTCCACTCCACGCTCCGCAGCCGGCTCCATCCAGCCCTGTGGATGGAAAACACCCTGCGGTTTCCTGGGCATCTTCCCCAGGGAGACAAAGCACAGCCCGGTCAATACAGGGTCAAACAGGGCTCCCCAGCAGCTTCCTGCTGCAGCACAGCAAACCAGGCAGTTTGCAGGACCAAAACTGCTCCATGTGCCTCAGGAAGAGCCCATGGATCACACTGAACTGAACCCCAACCTGCCCAGCACCTTCCTCCCATGGTTTTGCCAAATCCCAGCTAAAATGAACAGAAACTGTTCTGGTTTCTGCCCAGTATGGGACCCCCTGGGCCCCGAACCACCTTTACCCACCAGTGCTCCCCTTGTCCCCAGCCTGCAATGCAGGATGAAGTGGTATCATTTTAGATCCCAGACATATTCCAGAGGCTGGAGAGGAAAAAGGATTTGTGAGGATGAGGGGGGTCTGCCCACACAGCACAGGCTACCTATGAGTAAAGCCCACTGATTCCTTAAAAATCCCTTCCCTCCCCCATCCAATATCTGGGAAGAGCCAACCCCTGCCCCAGGCACTGTCACACAACAGCTCCACTGGCATCTCCCACCTCTGTCCACGCTTGTTTGGAAGCAAATTTTATATTAATATTTGTATTTTCCTACCCCAGGAATACTCTCAGAAGCAGCAGCCACCTCACTCCACCACAGCCCTACATCCTCCAGCCCTGCTGGGTGTGTCTAACCAGCCCAGCTGCTACAACAAACAAGCTCAGACCATGACTGTTTATTCTTTTTATTCCACTTTTTAAACAAATCCAGGCAGCTCCCCCAGCACTGTGTTTCGCTGCCGTTCCAGTTGTTTTTCAGGAAGGCTTTTGGGAGCGCCATCGATCTGCCCTCCAACAACACCCGGCGCGTTCAGCAAGAGCATCAGAAACAGATCAGGAACTGCCTGGAGGGGAGGAAAAATGTCACTCTGGGCAGAGGTATCAGATGAGGTGACGCTCAGCTCAATGGCCCAGCATCAACCAGCCTTGGCTGCTCCCTGTAGGAACCTGCAAGCCCAGGATGGACACGGAGCAAATGTGTGAGCAGAGATTTACCTTTTATCTTCAGAAACTGCTCAGTGTCAGTTACCAGCACTAACTATCCTCAGGGTCTAAAGGAGGGCTGGAGAGAGACTGGGCCTGGAGTGCCAGGACAAGGGGGAATGGCTTCCCACTGACATAGCGCAGGGTTAGACAGGATATTGGGAAGAATTTCTTGGCTGTGAGGGTGGTGAGGCCCTGGCACAGGGTGCCCAGAGAAGCTGTGGCTGCCCCATCCCTGGAAGTGTCCAAGACCAGGTTGGACAGGGCTCGGAGCAGCCTGGGATAGTGGAAGGTGTCCCTGCCCATGGTAGGGGGTGGAATGGGATGAGCTTTAAGATCCCTTCCAACCTGACCCATTCCATAATTCCATGATTTTATGAAACAGCTTTTAGCAGATCAATTTGCTCCAAGTGATCCCAGACCAAGCAGAGTTTCTGATCCGTTTGCCTGCTGTTGTAAGAGGGAGTGTGCTCAGACCTGAGAGCCCACAGGGGGGTCTCCGGGCTCCCTTCCCCAGCTCCCAGCTCAGGTGTATCAGCACAGCTCCTGTCCATGTCCTGCACCATTCACAGCTCAGGCCCCTCCTTTGTATCAGGCCCCTCCTTTGTATCAGCTCAGGCCCCTCCTTTGATCATTTCAATGATCCCAAAAGCTACCAACCACCATCCTGTCCTCTTGCCTCGCCCACGTTTTCAACAATCCCAGCAGACCACGGTCTGTCTTTCCACAAGCCCCTTCTCCAGCCCAATCCACTCGATCGTCCCATGCCTGCTGAGCCACCCGGGTGTTCTGCAAAAATAACAGGGGGAGCAAAACCTAGAGCACAAATCCTACGGGGAGCAGCTGAGGGAGCTGGGAAAGAGGCTCAGCCTGGAGAAAAGGAGGCTCAGGGGGGACCTTCTGGGTCTCCACAACTCCCTGACAGGAGGGGGCAGCCGGGGGGGTCGGGCTCTGCTCCCAGGGAACAGGGACAGGATAAGAGGAAACAGCCTTAAGATGTGCCAGGGGAGGTTCAGGTTGGATATTCATGGAAAGTCTGGTCAGGCATTGGCACAGCTGCCCAGAGAAGCAGTAGAATTTACCATTCCTGGCATTGCTCAAAAAACGTGTGGATGTGGTACTTGGGGTTGGACCTGACAGTGCTGGGAATGGTTGGATTTGGTGACCCTAGAGGGCTTTCCCAACCTACACATTCCCATGATTCCAAGAACTCTGATGAAAAGCAGAGGCCTGGGGAACAGACACAGGGATGCAGCGTAGAACCCTGCAGCAGGGACACATCAGAGACCTGGAGCAGCCCAACAGAAGCCTTTGGGATCGTGCAGCATCTCCAGCATAAGCACATCCAGCCACTCTGTCCTAGAGATGGCCAGGGGATTTTTTTATGAAGAGGCTGACCTAGAACCACGGAATCACAGAATACCCTGAGCTGGAAGGGCCCCACAAGTATCATCCAGTCCAACCCCTGGCCCTGTGCAGGACACCCCAACAATCCCACCTTGTGCATCCCTGGGAGCACTGTCCAAATGCTTCTGGAGCTCTGGCGGCCTTGGGACCACGGCCATCCCCCAGGGAGCCTGGGCAGTGCCCCAGCACCCTCTGGGGGAAGAACCTTTCCCTGATATCCAACCTAAACCTCCCCTGACACAGCTCCAGCCGTTCCTTCATGTCCTCTCCCTGGTTCCAGAGAGCAGAGATAAAATCCTCCTTCAGAGGAGCTGCACCCTGGGATGAGCTCTGCCCTCAGCTCGCCCTCAGCCTCCTCTGCTCCAGCTGAACAAACCTGGATAAAAGGACCAGTCACTCAATAAAGTGCTCTACAAGGACCCAAAACATCTCAGGGCTGGCACCTCTCCCTGCAGGTGACAGCCCCGAGGGAGCAGGGCTTCCAGATTCTTAAATATCCACACACAACCCAGGATAGCAGGCAATGCCAGCAGTGAGTCGACAACAAGTCCCGCACCTCAAAAACTGAGTGATATCCCCAAAAAATCCCTCCAGAAACACTCTACAGCACCAAAGCCACACAACCCCCTCAGGGAGAACACACTGGGAACAACTGGATGGCAACCAGCAATCCCTCCTGGATACACCGAGATTCATGGACAAGGATCTCAGCTTCCATTCCAGAGGTGCTCACTGCTCAACAGCCTCAGGAATCCCTAAGAAATGGAGAAAGTCCAGAAGAGCAGAGCCACCAGGAGGAAATTACCGCATTCCAGCTTTGGGATATCCTGTCTTTCTCCTGACACCTTGTGGGAAGGGAGAGAACCAGGAACAGATTTTTCTGCCACAGCGAGGCCTCCAAGAGCTCATTATCCATTTTAACCTTTGTAAGCAGCCTTTTCACCACAAACCACGGCTTCAAGGGCCCAGAGAAATCAAATTTTTAGGTAAATCCATCTTTGGAAAGTCACACCACCAGATGTGCTCCCTGAAAATCCAACCGATGCTCAAAATTTTCCCCAAACTCCTGTATTTGCTGCCCCAAATCCTGAATCACAAAGAAACTCTAAGTTGTGCCATCACCCCCAATCTTATCTTAGGGCCAGGACAATACAACTCACAAAAGGAGTTAATGGTGACATGGGCAATGAGCACCACTGAAAGTGCAACAGAAGACTGAAGAAAATCAAGAATTAAACCTAGCAAAAGTGACCCCAGCGTTTGAAAATAAATTATTTGAAGTTAAATAAGTGAAATAATTTGTTTAAACAAAATTACTGAAGCTCTGAGGGGCCCTGAGCAACTTGGTCTCGTGGAAGGTGCTGGGGGTGGAACTGGATGAGCTTTAAGGTCTCTTCCAACCCAAACCATCCTGGGATCCCACGACAATGAGCACACCCAAGTTTTGAATCGCCAGAACAAACAATTCCTGTCCCTCACATTGTTTTAAAAAATGTGGAGTTTCTGTAAACCAAAGCCAAGGGCAAACTCCCTGACTTGGTGGGAGCAACAGATAATTTAGAGCTGGAAACCAAAGAGCACCATCAACTCTGGTCTTCAAACAGCCTCTGGAAGATGCTTCATGCAACAACAGAGCTACATGGAGAACCTGACAAACTCCCTGAATAAAGGCAGTAAAAGCAGGCAAGAACCTCTAAATCAATTACAAATCTGTTTGAACAGCTCATTAACACTTTTAGCAGCTTCTTGAACAACAAACCACGGAGAACTCCCCAGAAAAACGCTGCTTAGCTCTCCAAGAAGCTTTCCAGACCCAAACACCTGCCAATGCATTCCCAGGGCCCAGGCTCCGGAGCGAAGGGATTACCCTGCTGCAGCTGGAGCTGTGCCAGCTCCAACCTGAGCTGCTCATTCTCCTTCTCATACTCAGAGGCAATGGCATCCCGCTCTTCCGTCAGGGTACGGACATGGCCCACGTAGCTTTCCACCTGGAATAAAGAAAATCCGGCTGATCCCACGTCTGTCGGCGCCTCCAGTGAGCCAGCAGCACAAAAAGTTCTCCATCCCATCATGTTTACGGGATAACCCCAAATATTTGCAGGACAATATGTCTTATGCCTTTGGAACACCTGGGAATGGTAAAACCTGGACTGGGAGGTCAGGAGGTCATGCAGCTATGGGGGTGCTGGGATGTGGGGAGCTTTTGACCATGGCTCTGTGGGAGCTGCTGGGCTCACCAGGTGCTTTTTGATGTCCAGCACGAGGAATGAGACAAACCCCAAGCTCCCAAGGGCAGCAGCATGGCAATGACACACCTGAACCTGCTGCTGCACAGAGGGGGGATCAGGGGATGCAGGCCTGAGTGGGTTAACCCGGGGTTATCCCAGAACCACAGAGGTTGGAAAAGGCTCCCAAGCGTCCGACCTGTGAGGAAACTCTATCTTGTCACCAGACCAGAGCACTGAGTGCCGTGTCCAGTCGTTCTTTGGACACCTCCAGGCATGGGGACCCCATCACTGCCCTGCGCAGCCCCTGCCAGTGCCTGACCACTTTTTCAGTGGAGAAATCTCTCCTCATGTCCAACCTGAATCTCCCCGGGCACAACTTGAGGCCGTTCCCTCTCCTCCTGTCCCTGTTCCCTGGGAGCAGAGCCCGACCCCCCCGCTGCCCCCTCCTGTCAGGGAGCTGTGCAGAGCCACAAGGTCCCCGTGAGCCTCCTCTTCTGCAGGCTGAGCCCCTTTCCAGCTCCCTCAGCCGCTTCTAGCGCTCCAGCCCCTTCCTTCCCCAGCTCCGTTCCCCTCCCAGGACAGGCCCCAGCCGGGCCCGCTCTCCGGCCCTTACGTCTCTCATGTCCTGGGCCCGCCGCCGCTCCAGCTCGCCCAGCCGGGTCTCCGCTCGCCGCAGCAGCCGCCAGGCCAGGCCCAGCTGCTCCTCGGCCGGGGCGGCGGGGTCGGCGCCCTCCGCCCGCAGCCAGCGCCGGATGGTGTCTGCCGGCACCGGGGGCTCCGCCTGCGGGGCAGTGAGAGCAGCCGTGAGAGACGGAGGGGCCGCGGGTACCCCGACCCCCTCGGGCCGATCCTGGGGGTACAACCGGACCCCCGAAATCCCCCCCCCCGGGCCGGCCGGGGCCGGGGGGACA
>VZTG01001554.1:3250-16133 GCA_013397845.1 Melanocharis versteri
CCGCCCCGACGGGGCGCACGGTCCGGGCCGGCCCCGCAGCCCCCTCCGGTCGCGGCAGCGGGGATCGCGCCCACCGCCGCGGCGTCTGGCCGCCCGCCGCTGCCCGGGCTTCATTAGTAACCTGATAATTCCCCAGCAAAGCCCCGGCAGCGGTGCCACCGCCGGGTAATTGCAGGACGGTAACGTGAGCTGATGGCGGCCGGGGATGGATCCTCGCCGTTATTGATTGTGACAGCTAAATTGTTAACCGAGAGGGAAATCAGATGAAAGCCATTTTAGAATAAATACAAGGCATTAGGTTTAAACATCGAGGTTGCAGGAAAGCCCGAGAAACCCCCAGGAAACAGAGCCCAAGGCCTGCCAGCTTGTCCTCCCCTCTGTCCTCAGCTCCACAGAGGCCGAGTGCGGGGGGACACGGACAAGTGCAGAGGCGAGACGCTGAGAAAGGACAATTTAAACCGTTGGTTCTCACTGGCGGGGTCTGAATTAGCTCTGGCTGCTCCAGAAGAAACACGTAGGAGTTTTCATGGACACAGCCATGAAAGCTGTCTGTCCCCCTACGCAGCACCGGTCGAGGCAGGGCCGTGTGGGGCTTGTTTGCATCCCCAGAGTGATGCTGGGCTGTGGCAGCCACGGCTCAGCACCACGGTCCAGCACCACGCAGCCAAGCAGATGCTTGCACTGCTCTCATGGTTACAGACCAGGCTCTCTGGACCCCACAAAGCCAGAACAGGCTCAGGAACGGGGTGACTCCAGCCCAGCTTCTGCCTTCCTCCAGCCTTGCGAGTAAGTCTTGGCTCTGCAGGGTCTCCTGCTCTCACTGACTGCTGAGAGCAGACAGATCTCTCACGTGCATCCTGCACCAGGAACAGGGCCTGGGCAGTGACCGGGGAATGCAAAGCACTGGAGCCAACAGGTATCAGCACCGAGTCCATCCCTGTTCTTACCCCCATGTGCTCCCTCCACCAGTGCTGGAGTTTGTACAAGGCAGCAACAAGGTGGCAGCGTGTCAAGCAGCAGCTCGGCCAGAATCCCAGAATTTGGGGTTGGGAATGCTCTGTGCTCCCGGAGTGAAGATTCCGTGCCTGCCCCGAGCGAGGGACTGTCACCACAGGCAGAATGGCTCAAATACCACGGAAAAACCCACACTGTGGGTTCACCCACGGTGAACACTGCCCTCAGAAACCCACCTTGCTCCCACGGATTTGCTGGAAACACAGGGGAAGCAAAGAACCCTCTCAGAGGACAGGACTGTACACTGGAGGCAAGAAACTGCCCAATTTCTCCTCCCAGGAGCCAGGCACCAAGCCCTGCTCTCCTTCCCACCACCAGCTGCCAACCTCCCTACTTACGGCTCCAGCGCCGGCCGCAGCGATGCCGCGCTCCCCGGTGCTCCTCAGATCTCTTTTACGACGGTCTTACGCAAAGTCCCAGGGTTGATGCTCATGAAAAAAAACCCGTTTCTGAGCATTTCCCTCCTCCCAGCTCCAGGGTGAGGAACCCTGGGCTCGCTGTGCTATCAGCACCGGCCGCCGGGAAGCCACAGCGTTCCCGGGAAGCGCAGGCAGCACCAGCGCCTGCCAGGCCGGCGGCAGCAGGAATGACCAACACAAACACCGACCTGCAATAAAGCTCCCCCAGGTCTGAGTCTGGCCGAGCGACACACAAGGCACTTCTGTTAGCGGCCGTGGCAGTGCAAAGAAATAATTAAAAAAAAAAAAGACTGATGCTATTGTACCCAGATTCTGTCAGTGGACTTCGGCTGATGCCAAGCATTTACCACCCTCACTCACTTCCTGCTTGCCACCCTCGGCTTTCCTGGAGGAAAACATGCATTTTAAATGTTTATTTAGAGCTGTAAGAATTTCAACAAATTGTATTGAAATACAAATAAATATCAAAGTATGTTTCTGATGGGAGCACAGCCACACACCCATTTGAAACCAGGTATCTTCTAAATTCCTAATGGGAACAGAATTCAGAGCTGTTCTAAACAACGCAGATACAGACCCGGAAAGCTAAAAACGTTAGACCACGCAGGAACAAACACAGGCTGTTCACAGAGGAATGCAAACGGGTGTCACCGACATTCAGAGGGGTACAAACTCCCAAGGATACTACTTTTCCCCTCTACTCAGGTACCCAAAAACTAGGAAACAAACATTAACAGCTTGAGACCTACTTTTGAACAATTCAGGCTTTCAACAATCCTCCGCCACAGACAGGCACGGCTCCGTTCCAGGTGCTCGGTTCGGCAGCAGGAAGCGAGCTCTGCCTGGAGGGAGGTGTGCTGCTGCTGCAGGAATACAAACCTCCCTGGGCTGTGCCACTGAGCAACTCCTGCCTGCACAAACCAGGGCTCTTTCCAAATTGTTTTCCTCCTCCTGCTTGAGACCACCATTAACCAGCTTGGGGGAAAAGCTCAAGAGTGACCGATGAGGTCTGACAGGACTGGGGAGGGCAGACATTGGAAAATCAGACCAGTGTCACCTGGACCCAGGCACGTGAGCTCTCTGACATCCCCCTGGCACGTGCAGTCACAGCACTGCGTGCCCGAAGGAGAAAACACTGCCAGAAAATGTTTTTCCCTCAGATTTCTACTTTGCAGACATTTAGGGGGAAAACGTGCTGTGGATCAGATGGTTCAGTGCAATGCCTTCCATCAGATCTGTGGATTTGGCCCTGGGGCAATCCCAGCTCACACCAGAACCAGCTCACCACAAACACTGGTGCCACCTCACACCCAGAGGCAGCTGACCACCTCCACCAGGCAGTGGACACCAAAGCTGGGCAGGACAGGGGGCAAACACCGAGCTCAAGGCTTGGCAGATGTCTCAGAGGCTGCAGTTACTCTCACACTGCCACATTGGGCTCATGAGGAGCTGCCACCATCAGGGATCACTGAACACAAATGCCAAAGCTCAGGGCACAGCACAGACCTCAGCAGTGTGTAAATACACTAATTCCTACAGGCAGGCACACACCTACAGCCCAAATGACACTGAAAATACCTGTGCTGTGTCATTAGCTTAAGATTATCATGTCACAAAGCAACATTGTGGAGTCTGCAAATCAAAATGCAAAATCAATTGGCTTTGGTGCATATAAAATACTGCATGCACAGTTACTAAAGGTGTTGCAAGATCTATTTAAAATGAGTTTTATTGAGACAAAAAGGTTTTTCCGTTATAACTACAGCATGTTAATCAAAACCAAGTGCTTCCCCTTCCATTAAAACATGAATTGGAATACATTTTGTTCAAAAATACTTTAAAAAGTAATCAGTTAAATGGAGTATTTTTGGATGTGCTTTACTCCGAACGCTGGTTACTGTTTCTAATCTGGCTAATGAATGCACACTAACGAGAGGTTGCCTGTGTGTTCATCAGAGGCTTTGAAGGGAACCTATTTCTCTGAACAGCCTTCAGCTGTGAGCTGCACTGGCAGGAGCGTGCAGACCCTCAGGTGTGACAGAGGGCTGTGCTGGCCGTGCCCTGCTCAGGTGGCATCGTCCTTCCCACTCTACAAAAGTACAAAAGCATTGGAGGACTCCAGGTATACAAAGCAGTGTTTCTTGCTACCATCATCCATTCATAAGCATCATCTCCTGGATTTCCAGGCAGCTCTGGAGTAAGGAGTAGTCCTTTTCTTATCCGTTGGTTTGAAGTAAGAATAAACAGGTGCTGCAGGATATTCTGCGTCTGGATTTTCTGCCATCATTTTCAGCTTGGCTTCAATGGCCTTTATTTTTGCACTGACACTGGAAAGAGAAAAAGCAGAAGGGAAATTGAGCTTGATCTTAGCATGAAACCCAACTACAGAAACCCAGAGATTCTGCTGACACGAGAATCCTCCCTGCACAAGGAGGGGCCAGGCAGCCCCCACCGCTGCATCCACAGCGAGGCAGGAATGCAGTGCCCGGAGCCCACACTGCTGCATTTCAACCTCTGCACGGGTTTGCTCCTCCAAGAGACACCTCAGCACCCCAAAATAACGGCCCCTGCACCTATTCAGCGCTTTCTTGAGGACGCTGAGTGAGACAAGAACACGACGAGGCTTCCTACTTCATGTGAAATGATGTCATTTCAGGAGGTCTGAGCATGTGCAGCAGAGCAGAGCTCGGAGCAGGCTGCTGGGAACAGCAGAGAAATGAAAGCCAGACTTCCTCCCAGCTACAGCCCGCTCGGGATGGGAAAACCCCAGACTCTAATTAGGTCAGGAAGAAACATTATTTCAGCATTAGCAGGGTTTATCCCAAAGGGAGAAGCTACCCTAGGTTACACCCCAAATTCCTAGGACTTTTGTTATTCACTATCCTCCATTGGGTAGGGACAGGGAGGAATGTTCCCTTCCCTGCTGTGGCTTCTTGCACCATCCATCCTCACCAGAACAACCCCTTTGTGCCACTGATGCAGTTAACAATCTGCATGACTCAAACCCCTCTGCTCTTTACTTGCTAGCCTGTTACTTCTGAATTCCAAGCTCATTTTATCTCTGGGCAAATGCATAAATCTGGTCCTGGTTCCTCACAGGGCTCCACTGACAGAACACAGAGGAAAACCACACACCCTTTCAAACAAGCTGTGAATTAGCAAAGCAGCACTATGTGCTTTAGGTAAATGCAGTGGTTGGAGAATTTAACCACATCCCACAGACAAGACCCACAGGCAAAAAAAAAAAAAGTTTTATGTGAAGTACTACCTGTGATTTTGTTTTAATCTGCCACTATAGTAGAAATTCTTGCTCTTAAGTATTTTGCTGAAACAAATCAGTCCAGTAAAAACCCTCTCACTGAAATTCACATGAAGTGCAGAGATTCTGGCCAAAGGAGCTGGAGTGCTACACATTCCCAACTCCCCTCCTCACCTCATTCCCTTCCTACTGCCCACTGGCTTTGCACGTTAGAAAATAAACTTCCAGTCTGAAGTGTCCCACATCCAGTGAGTGACTTCACAGGCACTGCCCTTTCAAACACAGCCTTTTTGCCACGCTAGATTTTTAACACAAACGATGCCAAAGACTCCAAATCTTACTGAAATGGAAGAAGTTGGTTCCCTGCCAGTCCCACAGCTGGGTCACCTCTCACCCAACCCATCTCCTACCTTAGGTTGGACTGGGGTGGCTCTGTGCTGGAAGATGGCTCCAGACTGATGGGAAGGATCTTCTCATTTTTATTGTGATCATATCTCTGCAAGCAAGAGACCAAGGACTGAGTCAGCTGCAATTAGGAACAAAGAAACATTTCCCACAGATGGACTTTAAAGCTGGATTAACATCGCCTCAGGTTTTGTGGAGCTTTTGCTAGGAAAGATTTTAGTGGCCAAACACTGAAACAAATCCCAACCACAATATTTGGTTAGTAGCAACATGGAATGCAGGCTGGATCCTGAACAGTTACGTGCATTGTACTGTGGATCCTTAAACCTTGTCCTGTCACTTCTTGTTCCCCTCTACATAAGGCAGGAAGCAAAGATGGTAAATTTGAAGGTAACTGCTGCACTGCTCGCTGTGCTCTTTATGTGCAGAGCCAGAAGGTAACCCAAGCACATGACTGCACATGTGGGCAGTGCTGGGAGAAAAGATGGGAAAAAAAAGAAAAAAAGACCAGTTAGGAACCACCTCCTTTCTGTAGAAGGCAGCTTGTGAGTCTGTCATCTCTGTGGGCAACGGGCCTCCTGAACTATTTGCAGTGTTCTGCTTCCTTATTTCGCTTGGCACAGAGTCAGGTTTGTTTTTCAGCAGAGCTGCTCAAACCAACAGCGTCTGGTGAGCCTTGGCCACTCATCTCAGAGCCGCTTAGCACCGTGCTGGCCTTGTCTAAAACAAACTCTTGCTACAATAAGCCAAAGTTTTGTGCTGCTAAGTCTTTCCATTCAGGGACTGGAAAATGCCACGTGAAGCGAGGTGATTATTTATGCACGTTCCTCCCCAGAGCAGCTGGGCAGACACTCACTCCTCCAGCTCAGACTCCTCCTGTGGCCTGATCATTCCTCAGGCATCCGGAAGCACAGGGCACCCCAGTAGCTCCACGGCTCCAGAAAATGGAGACTGGATTTGCACAAGCTTGGATGTGCTGACAAGAGCCCTAGAAGTCAGTAACTGAAACAACGTGGTCTCCTTTAATGAAGATACCTGGTTTGGTTTTTTAAGCATCTGAAACAGATGCACTAATATACTCGTTAAGACAGAGCAGTAAGCTGCTGGGAGGACAATCAACACACGCTAAAACAAAACCACCCAGAAGAAAATAGCAACAAGCATCTCCTCTCTGCCTCCCCCAAAATCTGTTTATCTGCAACGAAAGTTATTCAAAATAAACTGCTTTATCAAATACGAGATAGTAAATAACTGTAGGAGAAACGAGACAAGAATTTTAAAAAATTAAAATAAGGATGTTCCAGAAGGTGCTGCCTAAGTCAATCTTAAAAACTTGATTGTTTACATGACGGAGCAAGGAATAAAAGGATATTTAGCTTAGATGCAGAGTATGTTACTTTAAAGTCAAAACTAATTAGAGCTGCTGCCACATAAGTGCTTTCAGAAGTGGAACAAAGTAACACAGTAACCGGTAATTGGGAATTTCCATACCTCTCCCATGCAAAAAAACCACAAAGGGAAGGATTCAAACTTCCAGCCAATTACTCACTAAGTTTGGGAAAAGTTAAAACATGGGCATTTATAGAAGTGATCTGTTCACACTGCTCTGAGCAGAAACCCCCTCCCAAAGCACCCCAGGTTACAGGGCCTGTCCTCACTCACAGCTAATCCAGCACAGTTCGGGTGGACAGGGGAAGCTGTAGATTGTAAACATCAACTCTCCAAGTTATTTCCTAGAACAGACTGAAATTATTTTGCCAGGCCAAGACAGCCTCGATAAGAAGGCTTTGTTATTAAAGTTTCTCAATTTTGCAAACTAAAAGCAATTCTCCTTTCCAGCAGCCAGCTTACCTTGACTTGTGCATGTGCCCACCGCACCACCAATTTCTTGGAAAGGGCCAGCTTCCCATTGAGACACTGGATCGCCTTCTCTGCTTCCTGCACAGGAAGACAGCTCCATAAACAAACCAAGCCTTTAGTCAAAACCCACTCACACATGGAAAGAGCCTTTTCTTCTTTGTTATTCAGCCCACTGTAAGTACAGAAAGTTCATCCCACTGCATCCCAATCCAGGGATACCTTCCAAAGACTCCCAGTAACCAGACTTTATCTGCCTTGCTGCTCCACCTTGCTATGAATAATTTTCTAGAGCTAATGCACAGTGTCAGGGCTCTTCTGACATCCTTATCACCAGCTGCAAAATGGACCGAAGAACTGGCCCCTTCTGGTTAGCATTAACAAGCAGGATTCAGGAAAAGACAGCAGAGGAGAAAGGAAATCACTATTGCTACTTCCAGGAGCAGTCACAAAGTTGTGACAGAGCAGAGCTGTTAGAATCTGTGGGTTTGTGTATACAAAGTACTGAATGTATCCCTTCCTGTTGCAGTTTTTAATTAGCATTTAAAAAAAGGGAAAGAAGTTAGTCATTTACAACAGAATTTTAAATAAAAAGCAACTTACCTGTTTGGTTTCAAAGTTGACAAAACAGTAACCCCTGGGCTGCCCTTCCAGAGCACCAGACTTGTGGAAGAGAAAGTCAAATTGCTTTACTTTGCCAAACTTCTGAAGGAGTTTGAGGAGGTGGTATCTGAAGAGAAAAGAAAACATTTATGACATGTTTCATCCCACTGACAGTGAGGAGATGGAGAGGAATCCCTGACACACACACAGAGCTCACACTCGATAACAATACATCCAGCTGTGTCACACACATTCCCAAATCCCTGCAGGGGTAGGTGCCCTGTGCACACCCCTTCAGCATCCACAGCTCCGAGCAGCATCACCAGTGACTTTCCAAAACCCCAAGGCACAAAGCTCCCTCCCAGCAGTGCCAGCTGAAGGGCACGGAGATCTATTAATAGCTGCCTTTTGGACAATCATGCAACGGCTCCTGAGGGGTTTGGGAGGGCTGTGCCTCCTGCCTCACTAAATCACTCCTACTTTTAAGCACAACCCTCCTGTCTCCCCCTCTCCAGCCCTGATGAGACCACCTGAAGCTCCATCCCCTGTACTCCTCTCCCAGCACAAGCAGTCTGAGCCCACAGCCCACAGCATCCTGCATCCCTCAGGATCCTGCTCCTCCTGCTGCCCTCCCTCTCCCTGCACAAACCCACCCCTGCCCTGTGCCAACCAGTGCCAGTGCACTGACAAGGACCCAGGGCACACAGACACTTGCCTGGAAAAGATGGGGATGCAGGAAGACAGAAGAATAAATAGAACAACCTGCAGCCAGGAATTGCCAGCAGACCTCAACAAAAAAGGCACCAGCCAGCCCTCAGTATCATCCAGCCTAAATCTACCAGTGCTTCTGGCTCAGACAGCTTTTCAGTGACATGTTCATGGAAGTCAGACACTTCTTTAGCCAATTATCTTCCTGCCATCCAGTGGGGAGTGTGCTGTTTCCAATAAAACTGGGGAAAGCCAGAGTAAATCTGTCTGCTTAGTATCTGGGGCACTGAGCAAGTTAAAACAAGGAGCACATTTGCTGTACAGGCCACATCTAATCCTGAAAGTTCTTTGCAGCTTTTTTTGGTTGCCTGGGATTGAAGTGTTTAACAACACTGGCTGACTTAGGAGAAAAGTGACACTCATTGCTCCTTCACTGCCTGACCCCATCCCTGGCATTTAAGAATTATTTAAGTGTTTAATAAGGGTGTCTTAGGACTCATCTCCTGAGCAGATGTACAGTGTTTGTCAGCAAGCCATGCAGCCTAACCAAATATTCAGTGTTTAAGGTAACACTCAGTGCTCAGAGGATACCAGGATAACACCAGGCAGGGCTGAAACCTCCCATGTCCAGACATGAACGGTCAGCAGTGGCCCAAGACAGCCAAGTGCACCAGGCAACCACAGGGACTGTCCAAAGGGGAAGGGCAGACAACATTTTTCCTAATAAAGCCTGATAGGATGTCTGAAGAGGGCCTTAGCCCTTTGTTAAGCTTCAGAAGCCAGGCAAGAAAGTTCCAGGAATGTGAGTCATCCCACAGGATGGGTCACGGTGGACATTCAGGATGTGCACTTTTAAAGAGGTGAAGGTGCAGCGTGTGCACAGACGAGCAGTGCAGGAGGGCCAAGTTACCTCCCAGGGGAGCACACACATTGTCATTGATTATGGAAGGCTTCCTACATCCTCTGGAATACAGATGGAGTGCATGGTCTTCCAAGAAGCCTATGAGCTCTCAAACTCTGCTCTGAAAGCAAGGGGAACAGAAAAGAGCAGGGCAAAGAAAAGGAGCTGATTACACAGTAGCCAGATTTCACCACCTCACACCTCCAACAAGCAGACACAGATGTACAAGTGAAAACACTGACTTCGGAGACGTGGTGTATAAAAAACTCCACATGTTGGACTTTCAGAGCCTCCAAAATATGTAAACCTACCTCAGGTTTGTTGCTGTAAACACCCTGCTACAAAAAGCCCTTGGAATTTCAGCAGTATGGAAATAAAGTCCTTACCACCCGGATGCTGCTCCCCTTCTGACCATTACAGAGGCAGGGGAAGGGCAAGGAGGATTCTCCCTGAGCTCTGCACCAAAAAAACCTGCAGCTGCCTTGCCAAAAGGAACTCTTCGGGGGTCTTTTTTTTTCTGAGAGCATCTCAGTTCAAATAATACTTCCTTAGCAGTGAGGTGATAGTTGCTCCTTTAAAACAGATTTCATCAACAGTCTAGAAGAAACTTATGTCATCTATTTTATTTAGAATCCTTTTTCCAACCGTGTCTGCAATTTTACTACTGCAGGTCACCTCCCCTCCACAGAACAGCTCAGAAATCTTGTATAATTAACGTTTCAGGCTGTGATTATGGTTTGTTATTGTTAAAATATTGAGGGCATTAACAGTAACTTGACAAGCAGTTCTTTAGGCCAAGAGGTACGGAAGAAGAAGACTGTCATGGAAAATCTGAAGCCTTATTAAAAAAAAAAAAAAAAAGGTGAGAAGATGTAAAAAGCTTTACTATGGCAACAACGTGGGTCATCCAGAGCTTGGAAGCCGTTGGCACCGCCGCGGCCCCACAGCAGATCCTGTGGCCAACCTCCATCCCCACTTCCTGTCATCTGATGTGAATGCGAGACAAACCTGCAGCTCCCCCATTTCCTTTTCCTCCTCTCTTCCTCCTGGCACCCCGAGCGCTATTCAGACGCAGGCAAGGCTTCCTCTGAACAATGCTGTCCCAAGGATCCCGCGCGGGGACCGGGCCACATGCGAAAACTATTATTGCGAGGAATTCTGCCCCACTGGGAGTCAGCGGGGGTCTGCAACAACAACTTGTGCACACATTGTTTTCTAGGTGAGACTCATCGAGATAGGATCCTCAACAAGCAGCACAACAGCTGAGGAAGTTGAACACCCGCCACTTTATACCCCTGGAAAATGAATGGGCATTGAAAGGCTACGGGAAACCAGATCAAGTGAGCCAGAGAGCTGGAAATGAAATCTTTGCCTCTCCAAAACCCTGAAAAGTCTCAGAAGGCTTCACAAACAGGAATGGGCAGAGGAGGCAATTCTACCCCACCTGCCACATGGAGACGTAACTGAACGACGTGGTTTTGCCCCATGGGGTGGGAGCACTGAGGGGTGACGAGATCCCACATCCCCTGCCCTGCTGTGCTGCTGGGGGACAAACGCTGCACCAGGCAATGCCCACGGTGACGGTGGTGACACCAAACCACGAGGAACCACCTGCTGCTCTCCTCATGCAGGGATCTCGCAGCTCCCAGAGCGCCTGGAGACACCGTCCCACGTCACAAGCAGCTGTGAGGTCCCCTGGTGCCAGCTCTCCTCCTTCCAGCTGCTGAGAACACCCCCAGGAGACCCCCAACACCACCTGCTTCCACAGGCAGGCAATGCTTTAAGGATGCTGGATAAAAGAAGTCAGCCACAAACACCAGCAGCAAGGAGGAATGCCCAGCTGAAGAGCCACCATAACCCAGGGCACAGGGTGTGACAGCCCCCCCAGCTGAGTCACAGTCACTCAGCGTGTGCCATAACCTCCCAAAAGCATCAGCTCCCAGGCTGTAATTTGTGGGCAGCCCCACATTTATAAATGCCAGTTCCTGCAGCTTGTGCTCCAATGTGCACATTACCTGTTAACTCCCCAGCACTCGACTGCAGCTGCAGCTTGCTCTTTAAATGGAAGTCTTGGATTGATTCAAGACTTTCTGATTTCATTTCTGCTCGAGAGTGTCACAACCACTCATTAACTCTGCCAACAACTCAATCGACCTTACTCTGTCTTAAACAAACCCGACATAGAAATAACAAATGCAACTCTAAAAAACAGATAAAAGCAGCAAATGCAGAAACATTTCATTTTCAGGGGTTTGATTCGGTCATGTGAGTAGTAACCTCAATAGGAATAATTCAGAGGAACAACTAGAAGTAGAGATGTAAGCCCTTAGCATGAGACAATAAGGTTCAAGATGATTTATAGAAACTTACTGACCACACACTTTCTCTACATCGACAATGGGCTAAAAGGAGCTTCCTCTTCTTTCACTCACAAGGAAATGGAGATGCAACATCATTTGCAGGAGAGAAGAGTCATTTTAAAGCGAAACAAAAAGGAAGACACAGGATTATAATAACACCTGCAATAAGCAGCAAGCACTGTCACTCATCACTGGGCAAGCTTTAAACATTTAGGAGCATGGAAGCACTTTAGGTTTGAGAACCCTGGAGAAACCACCAAACTCACTCCATCCAAGTGACGAAAACAGTAAATTTTGCCATATAATGCTATCACTTATCTGGCCAAGATTAAAAGGAACAACCTACACTGAAAGGTCTTTAGCACCACTGAGGATCACCCCGGGATGTGAAGGATCCTGTGCACTCACACCCTCCACTCCTCCCCTCACACCAACCCAGCTCCTGAACCCCTGAGGACCCGGCAAACAGCACTCAAGAATTCCTCTATCTAATTTCACGTGGTCAGTGAATGTGGACAAACCACAGTAGCAGAGCTGTGGGACAGAAGTGGTAATTAATGCAGAAACCTCCCAAAGCTGAGTGGCTGAAATCACAATGCATTAATGATTCCATTTAGAGGCTATTAGGGAGCCGCTCTGTTCAGATGAACCACACTTAGAATAAAACCCCAGCACCTGCACACACACAAAAAGAACCAGGAAGAAAAAGTATTCCACGACAGACATACACAATAGTTAATCAAAAATGCTTGTTTGTTATGAGTGGGTAAAGCCCAAATTGTTTTGGTTTGCTTTGCTTTTTATACAACCTAGTGATTTCACAGCACCCTATCCAAATATTGGACAGCACATCATATTCCCGTGACAATTTTGCTGTTCAAATGTTATACTTGCTCAGGAGATAATTATCCGTAGCCTGGAGAAAACACAAAATGCTCACACACGTGTTTGATTCACGCACTTACCCACCACAGCAGCCAGTCCCACCACTCCCACCTCCCCACCATCCACTGCTCCAGTCGCTCCCCTCGGCTTAACTCACGCCCAGCAAAACACCAAAACAAGGCTCTTGTTTGACACAGACCTCCCCTGCCCACCCTCATTTCTCCACAAACCCCAACCACTCTGGGTTACAATTTCCAGGGCTGTGCCTTGCTTCGCCATTGTCTGTACCACTGTCACCCCAAAAGCCTCCAACGGGATATTCCACATTTCTCTGCTCTAGAGAACAGGGATGCTCTCAGCCCCTGGGCTCCCAGCCCGAGCGATGCTGCACGGCGCGCTGTTCCCACGAGTCAAGGAGCAGCTCCTGAGCCGCTGGGGCCGTGGGGACACCCCGCACACAGACACAGCCGCA
>VZTG01001554.1:16622-38027 GCA_013397845.1 Melanocharis versteri
GAGGGGCGGGGCTGAGGGGGCGGGGCCTGTGCGCACCTGCGCGGGGCCGGGGGCACCGGCGGGGACCGGGACCGGCACCGACACCGACACCGGGACCGGCACCGGGACCGAGGAGCAGGGCAGGGGTCGGGTGCCCCGGCGCAGGGAGGGCCGGTTTCCCCGGTGGCCGCCAGCGGCAGCTCCCCGTTGCCCGCGCCGCCGGCTCCGCGGGCACCGAGGGCACCGAGTCCCGTCGGTGTTGCCGCAGAGCCGCAGCTGCAAAAACTCCCCGGAGCCAAAAACCTCCCAGCCCGGGCTGGAATAAGCCCTGTGAATGGGGGGGTCAGAGCTCGTGAGACAGAAATTAGAGTTTCAGCCCAGCCGGTGCGCACGGCCGGTACCGCGGAGAGCGGCTGCTGCCCGGCCGTGGTGTTTGTGTCCGGTCCGTCCGGCCAGGTGTGCAGAGGCCGTGCTCACACCGTCCGGCCAGGTGTGCAGAGGCCGTGCTCACACCGTCCGGCCAGGTGTGCGAAGGCCGTGCTCACACCGTCCAGCCAGGTGTGCCAAGGCCGTGCTGACACCGTCCGGCCAGGTGTGCAAAGGCCGTGCTCACACCGTCCGGCCAGGTGTGCAAAGGCCGTGCTCACACCGTCCGGCCGGGTGTGCAGAGGCCGTGCTCACACCGTCCGGCCAGGTGTGCAAAGGCCGTGCTCACACCGTCCGGCCGGGTGTGCCAAGGCCGTGCTCACACCGTCCGGCCGGGTGTGCCAAGGCCGTGCTCACACCGCGGGCAGGGCTGGCAGCCACCGAGCCCTTCTCGCTGCAGACCCCCAGACCTGCTGCCGCATCGCTGAGCTGCCACCTTCCCCCACAGCCGCCGCTCAGACCTGCGTCTGTTTGGTTGCAGCACGCCAAGCAGCCCACCTGCCTTCCTCTTTCCCAGGTGGATCGGAGAGGAGCTGTGAGCGATGGCGCTGGCGCTGAGGTGCCTCCGTCCTCTCCCGTCCCTGCTGCAGTATTCCTCGTTGGCCGTGGCCAGGGGGCTGCCCCGGGCTCCCAGAGCCTGCCCAGCCCCGCTCCTGGAGGGCTGCAGGCAGTGTGTCCAGCAGATGCTGCTGAGCAGACAGCTGGCTACCAAAAAAGGTAAAAACGGCAGCTTTTTTTTCACGGTTTTGCAACCTCTCTCTCAATACTTATATATTTTTATATATTTATTTATTTTGGCTGATGTACTCAAGTGCTGAGCTCTTAACTCATTAAAAAATACAGTTACTTTGGTTTTACGTCAGTTTATCTTAGACTCGATTCTAAATCTGACCAGAACTTTTATATCTTCTTTCTACTTTCTAACTAACTTGTCAGAAATAGAAACTAATTTTTTTGTGTAATCTGCAGCTAAAGGTAAAGGGCAGAGTCAAGCTAAAGTGAACATCAGTGCTGCCCTAGTTGAGGATATTATCAATTTGGAGGAAACCAGTGAAGACATGCAGGCAGTTATAGGAGCTCTGAAAGAAGATTTCAGCAGAAATCTCAATATTAGAACCTCACCAGGTTGGTAACTTCCTTGTGTGATGCTCTGTAGCCTGTAAATAAGGATACAAATAATAGTAATGGACAACTCAGACTTTTTCAAAATTGATTTTCTTTTCCTGGAGTTGTTTGCTGGGCATCCAATTCCTACAACCCTGACATCCCCAGCTAGAGGCTTTCTTCACCCTGAGCTTGACCAGGAAGAATCCATTTTTGTTAATAGCTTCCTGGAAATAGCTTTTTTAAGTGGGAGATGTCAAAAGTGTCTAAGTGAACTGTTTGCAGATGTGATGGAGAAGCAGGTTGTCAGCTAATGGTGCAGTAGGGCAGGAAAAATCCAATTGCCATTAAATTAGCCTTTTGGAAATTGCCATTGGGCCGGTGTCTGGCATATACAAACTTTTTTCTGCTGTTCTTCTTTGTGGGTAGTGACCTGTACAAGCCTCATTCACTTCATGGATTTTGTGTTTTAGGAAGAAATGTGAATATGTTTGACTAAGCCACAGTTACTATAACACTCTGAACGTACACATTTGTAAGTGTATCAGGTTTCAGGGATAAAATTTAACATTAAACAATGACCAAGTTTGAATCATTCACCACCCCAGCTCTGGCAGGGGCACTTCTGTCTTTAATGGAGCTGGAAAGCGTAGCTCAGTCTCTTAACTATTTATTTTAACCATAGGTATTTTTTTTAATTGCACTGATAAAGTACCTCCTGTCCCATGTGTCTTTTGGCCTGTTAACATTTTGCAGCAGAAAGTAGAGAGCAGATTAAGGGTAGCTCAGGGAGAAACTGAATACTTTAAATTAGGCAGCGTACAACACCCCTCTGGAGGCCTGGAAAAAAAAAAAGAGGCGTTTAAGAGAGCGCTGCTACGTTAAAGACAATGTTTGTCTTGATTTTTATAGCAACATTTTGATTTTCTTTAAGTTGTACGAATTAAAAAATAACCATTTCCCTTTAATTCTTAACAATCCTGCTTAGTTTTCCTATTCTAGTTGCAAAAACAAACAAGAGTTTTGTTTTCATGTTTTTGTGCTTTAGAGCAGCTTTGAAATCCCTAACTTGTGAATACACAGGGGATGCCTGAACACAAACAGCACCTGAAGTCTGAATAAACACCGTTTTTTCCTTTGTAACCCCTGTATTTTGCATGGCAGAAGGGAAGTGGGACAATGTGGATGCGTTTTTCTCCAGCATCACTGTGCACTGTTCTATCCCACTGAACCTCCCTGTGTTTGGTTCTTTTGAGGGGCCCTGGATCACATAACTGTGATGACAAAAGATGGGAAGTTTCCGCTGAACCAGCTGGGGCAGATCTCACAGAAGTCACCGCAGCTCATGATAGTGAACATGACCAGTTTTCCAGAGGTGAGGACACATTGGGAAGGGAGGTAATTGCCACAGGAACAAGCAGGTTGATGCTGAGCAAAGGAGCGTTCAGACAAAATCAGTCAAACGTGGCAGGGCTGCAGGCTCGGGCTGGGCTGTGTCACTTTGTGCTGACACAGAACAGAAGGGGCATTTTGCTGCTGACATCAGCTCCCCAGCCCCACGTGGCTCCCAAAGCAGCTCACCTGCAGCAGCACAGGGTCAGGGGAGAGTTGCTGAGTGCTATGGTTGCTCTCAGGGTCGTATCCAAGGAGTGCCACAGTTACCAGGGTTCGCTTTGCAGGCGCTTTCCCCTCAGCTGGATCTGCAAAACAGCACGAAGCACCATGGACCAGGTGCCAGGATTCTCTGTGCCCTTCCAGCCCTCCCCATTTCCCATGCATTTATGGGAAGTCCTGAGTGCACACACACTCACCTGAACTTCACACGTGGCTGCCATGCTGTATCAACCCCGTTGTATTTATCTCAGTTCCTTGCCAAGACGTGGCCATGTACAGAACCAGACGTGTAGTTGGAATTTGTGCTGGGGGCTTCATCAGACGCCTCTGAGACTTGTTTGTGTATCACCAGGGCTGGTGATACCCCTGAGAGTTCATGGGAGAAGCTGCTGATGGAGCCTGTGAGCTTCTGAACAGCTTCCCTGGTGGGCCTGAGCTGGCTCGTGCTGAGGGCTGTTACAGAGCTCGACTCAGGCACTGCTGAGCTTGGCCAGCTCCTCCCTTGGCAGCGCCTCCAGGGCAGAGCCCGAATCAGGGGCTCTGATTTATCTTCTGTGAGGGACAAGCCCTTTTAATTTTCTGCAGGAGCCTTAGACCTTCCCCTAAAGGAGGCAGCAAATCCAGATCCCAGCTCGGGGTGAAGCCTTTGTGGTGGCCTGCAGCAGGTCCCACCGACGGCCGGGCACGTGGGAGCAGGAGCGAGCGCGAGGGTAACGATTCATCCTGCTCCAGGGCTGGAGCCTTGCCAGGCCTTATCTCTATTTATTTTGCAAAGGCTTTCCCCAATTAATTAAGTCAGCAAAGTCTCAGAGGAGGTCAGTGTAAGGCACTTGATGCCTAAGTGTTTCTTAAAGTGTGTCCCGTGTGTATAAAGGCTCTGAAGAATGGAGGCCCCTCATCAGCGAGGTCCCACGGAGTGTCAGTGCTGAGAGGGCCAGGGAAGCCCCTCCATGGCTTATCCCATGTCTGAGCAGGAGCTCAGGCTGAGAAATGGGCATGTGAGAAATTAAATATCCTCTAGACAGCGTTGCCTACATTTGCTTTCTATGCTAAAGAACCACTTGAACCATTTCTCTCAATACAGTTGTTTTATACCTGTACCTGTTTTGTGATAGATTGAACTAAAACCATTACAGACACGATCACTTGATGTCATTATTTACAGCATGTAGTCAGTACTTCATGACATTGAGAAGCAAATAGAATTGCCTAAAGAGTCTGAGAAATAAAATAATCATAGAAAAGGACTTGCAGAGCCAAAGTCTGTTTTCCCAAGAGTTATAAAACCTAACAACACTGGTTTTTTAAATACAGTTATTTTTTTACAGGCTGCAAGAGGATGGGGGCAATATTGTTATATTTTCCCTTCTCTCATTATTTTCCTCTTCTTCTATCTCCTCCAATGTCTGTGTTAAACAACACAGTTTTTACTGAGCATTTCTTTCCTGCAGAACAAGCGCTGTCCATGGAATAACACATTTACATTCCTAACATGCTGAGATCATTTTGGTTACATTTTCTCTGCCCTTGTAGTTTTAGGGGACAGCAGTTGTCTCCTACAGAACACCAGCAGAGCATTCATTTCATTCAGTGATGTCACACATCAGGGACCTGAACAAATCTGCAGAGCTTTAGTTTGTGCCTCAGTTGGCAAAAGCTGAGCTTTATAAATACAGTCTGAGCTACACAAATACTGCAGCAGCCTGGAGCTAAAGCTAATGATGGCAAAGAGTATCAGAAATAGCATCGTGCCTGGTAGGAAATGTGAGTGCCTCAGGAAAACAGACTCTGGGGCTTGTTGGAGTTGAGAATGAAGTGACCTGGCAGAGCCCTGTGGGAGCTTCCAGTCCAACTCTGCTTTAACCCCAAAGCCTGGCACTCTGTAGAGGTGCACCCGCACCCTGTGATGGAGGTGAAGCCTTTTAATCACCTTGCAGTCACCAAGCAAAGCTGCCACCTCAGCGTGCCCCCCTACCAGCCTGTCAGCCAGCGGCGGTGGGGTTTGAGAAGTTAATCTTCAGTAATAAGCTGTAAAATAAACAGAGTTGGGCACAGGCACTGGTTCTCAGCCATCTGCTACTGCCCACTGCTATCCTGTGGTCAGGTTGTGGTGCTGAAGTGGTTAAGTTCGTTAAGGTTTCAGAATTGGCACTGGGTGATTTCTAGGGGGAAACATTCAACTGGAATTTTTAAATGCTCAGAATCTTTCATCTCCTTTGCCACAGTCAGGCCCTGCCTTGGGAATTTATTGCGGTTTCACTCTGCGTTGCCTCAAACCATTCAAATAGTTTCAAAGAAGCAAAACAGTTTTCTTTTGTTGTTGCTTCCCTTCCCCTCTCCCCCCTGCGTGCCCCCCTACCCCAATACGAGCGGCCGTAGTTTCCCATTCGGTTTGATCAAAGCTCTCTGCACCAATGTAACTTCCTGATCTTACTGGTAACAGAAGTAAATGTTTCCATGTTCCATGGAGATGGATTGCCAACTATTGACAGAGTTCTGGCATATGGCAATGATTATTTCCTAATTCCCTTTACCTTTTGATCTGTTTTACAGAGCACAGCTGCAGCTGCAAAGGCTATAAGGGAGAGTGGCATGAACCTGAACCCAGAGGTGGACGGGACGGTGATTCGGGTGCCAGTTCCCAAGTGAGTGTCGATGCCCGAGCTCATCATCCTGCAGGATAACACAGAAGGTTGCAGTGAGTGCCCTTCAGAGGGTAAACACGCATGACTGCTGTACATCCCCATGCAGCTGCTTTCCAAAGAGCTGTAGTTCAGGTTGGGGAAAAAATCTGAGCCCTTAGAAGCGTCTTGTGAAACCTCTTCCGAGCGTCTGAGCTCTAAGTCACCACGCCTTGGCATCTGATGATTGGTCTTATTTTTCATCTTCCCTCTGCAGAGGAAGCTTGTTCCTAGCTGGCTGCTGCACTCTGAAGGAGAGAGCCAAAGGCTTTTGAAACTATTGCTTTAATTCAGGGGCTGATTCCTTGCTGCCCTGCTCTAAATTCCTGGAATTACACCAGCACAGAACAGTGGTGAAGCAGTAGCATTAAGAGAGTGTAGCACCTTGCTGCAGAGAGCACTAAAAGAAACTGGTGAAAGTGATAGGCAGGAAATTTATAGCTTTGACAGAAAAATCTGCTCACTCTTTTGTGTAAAATAGAGTGTGTAATTGGTGGCTGTGTGGAAAACTGGGTATAGGGCTGGAAAAGCAGGTTGCCCCTGGTCAAGGGCTGAGCATCACTTCCCTCACCCATCACAAGTATCTCCCAGCCCCTGGACAAGGCAGAAGGTGCTGCTGCATCCATGCTTCAGTTTGGATCAGGAGAAGTGATCCTGGCTCTGCCTGGAGTGGGGGTCCATTCAGACGAAATCAGAGAGCTCCCAGCAGCTCCACCCGCTGACACACACAGAGCCTGGCACAGGGCTGGGTGGCACAAGGAAAATTCATGAGTTCCTGTGGGTGCTCAGACCTTCTGGAGCATCTGAATACCCTGGGCAGGTGTGGCTGGGCATGGTTTCACACCATGGTGAAGACAAACAGCTCCCACATGGGGTGTGCACAAACCCCTTGCATGTGCACTGCTTTGCACAAGCAGGTGACTTCTTGGTGAAGATGAACCAGGTATTTCTTGGTGCTGTAAATCTCCTTTAAAAATTCTGTGGAATTTTACCCAGCATTTTGATCAGAGAAGTCTAATTGCAGCTTTCCGATGCTGTCGGTGAGAGGGAATGACATTATCATTCTATTTGCTGATTTTCCCTCCCTGTGCTCCCTGCCCTTCCCCCATTCCTCAGGAGAGGAGGCAGAGGAGGAGGAGGGCACCATTATCTTCGTAATTGCTGAGACTCCCGGGTTGCTGCACAGTGGTTTGATTGTTAATGGGCACTTGGGTCATCCTTGAATACGAATTGCAGGGGAGGAAACTCCAAAACTGCAAATCCCAAGCTTTAACAAAATACCGTGTTTTTAAACAAATGTGTACGGTCTGTCACCATCTTCTGTGGTGCTGCAGAGCGAAAACAAGGCTTCTCTTCCCAGGGAAGCTCTGCCTCCTGAGCTCCTGTGTTCCTCTCCTGTGTTCAGGTTGCAGCTCCTGGTCACTTCCTGGCTGCTTCGGAGCCTGGGAAGTCCTGAGTTAAGGATTTTGGCTTGGGAGCTGTGCCCTGGGGGTCTGCCCTCACTGTCACCTCCAGTCCCTTTTGCTCTCCAGCTCCATGTCTGGGGCTGTGGGAGTTTCAGCCACTAACCAAAAAGACAAACAGTTCCAGCCTTTTAAAACCCCCTGATGAAAAAGGCAGGGCAGAAATAATTATGTGCCTCATTTACTTTTTAAAATTTTCAAAAAGTTTTGCGTTATTTCCAGCAGTTCATGAAAGAATATATGACTGACAGATGCAGTAAAATTGCAAAATTACGTCAGGTGTGGAAAATAAACAACAAATCAGAAATGAAGAGACAATATTAATACTGGTTCTGCAGACTTTGGTTCTTTCATGAAGAGAGGCACAGTAAAAATAAAAACAAATCCAAATTGTCCTTACCTGTTACTAAAACCACTCTTTAGACTGACCTGTCAGCTGGACACATGTGTCGTACTCTGCCTTGTGCAGGTCCAGCTGTGCTCCAGAGTGTTTCAATAGAGCATTTAAAAATGGAGTTTGCTTTTCAGTATTTATTCTATCAGTTTAGTTTTTGCAATGCAGTTCTAACAGAAAAAATACACTCGTGTCGTTGGTGTTTACTTCTGCTGCCTGCCAGGATCCCTCTGCTCCCCAAGGCATTCTCCTGTTTGTGTGGCTAGCACTGCATAGGCAATATTTATTTGTATAAAAAGTAGCCTCTGAGGGTTTAAAAATAAAATTTAGGAGGAAAAAAAAAAAGAAAACCAGCCAGAAGAACGTTTGTATTGGTTGATCTCTTGGCCGAATTTGACCTGACCTTGTGTCTTTTATGGTATTGCCTCATTTTTAGATTCATCTTTTTTGGACCCATTGTGTTACACTGGATATTGTTTGTAAATCAGTAATATTTTTACACATGCTTTACTGAAAGCCAGATGACTCATTTGAAAGTTTAATGACTCATTGTGAGCCTTTTTTTTCCTTTTGCCCTTTAAGAAATAAGTAAAGATACCTACTATGGGGAGAAAGGACCAAAACATTCCACTTGAAAACACCCCAAAGCTGTTCTATTGAGCAATAAATGTTGCACCCTGTGTTTATCTGCAATTATGAATGCGGAGTGTTTAGTTTATCCCGCTTTAACTGATCCCTCTCCTTCACAGGAAATTCCTGGTGTTGGAGGTACAGAAATCGCTCTTACCCTGGGAAATGTCCTGTGTCGAGCTGAGATGGGTCATCCTCTCTGAGGCTCTGCTCTGCCACACGCAGGGGTGGGACATCCAGGGCTGCAGTGCTGAAACCCCTGGGGCTGGGGGAAGCAGAAAAAAAGGATGTTCCTCGTGGGGTGGTGTGTGCTGTGACCCCCCTGACGTGTCACCCCCCAGGCTTTGCCCCAGCCCGGGCAGGACAAGGCTGTCCCTGGGGGAATGGCAGGGATTGACCCTGCTGCTCCTCCAGGGAGGGCAGCTGGCTGGGACCTTGTCCTCATTCTCCATCTGACCCCCTTCCCCAAGTTCACTTTGCACTTTGTGTTGGCTTTAAGAGGGGGTAGGGACAGTGGTTACTAGACAGAAAGAAAACATACCTAAGAACAGCTTAAAAGTCCCAGATCTCAGGGCAGGATTAAAACAACTGTCCTTAGAAACCTCGGGCCTGGCTCGTGTTGATGGATTCCTTAACCAGAAACAGCATCTGCTTGGAAAAGTGTCCGTTTCTGGCATTATTGGTAGCATTGCTGAGAATTTACACACAGTCTGGCTGGAACATAAAACCCGCTGAGAAACTCCCCGGCACTGCGCGGTGATAAAAAGAAATTGGTGTTAATAAAGACAGACAAGGAGGCATGAAAGCTGTGACCCGGTGCCAAGAAGCAGAGGAAATCTGGCAGCACTGCATAAACAAAAACATTTCCTTCAAGGCTCGGCAGCCCCGGGCAGGCAAGCGATACCCTCAGCACAGCCCGGGCTCCCACAGCTGAGCAGCCCCGCTGCGAGCGGCTCCCTCCCACCCAGCAGGAGAGGGGAGAGATTCCCAGCTCCCTCCTCCAGGCTGAGCAGCCAGCATCGACTCCCCAGCCCCCCAAAAAGCCACCTGAGAATGTGACCTCACCCAGGCCTGTGCCAGTGAGCCGGCTTTGGGGGTTCCAGATGTGCCTCAGGGCTCTGGCTGGGGAGGTTGGGCGTGAGAAGCCCTGGGGGCGTGGATTTTGGGATGGGGGGAACCACGAGGATCCCTGCTCCCTCCTGGTCAGGCATTCAGGCCAGGCTCGAGCCTGTGCTCACCAGAAGCCTTCTGCCACGTGTGATGAGTTAAGCTGGAGATCAGGAAAAGGTTCTTCCTCCAGAGGGTGCTGGGCACTGCCCAGGCTCCCCAGGGAATGGGCACGGCCCCAGGAGCATTTGGACACTGCTCCCAGGCACAGGGTGGGATTTTGAGCTTGCCCTGTGCAGGGCCAGGAGTTGGACTCTCCCAGCTCAGGATATTCTGAGATTCCATGTGACATTCCCTGGCCACCTCCCTCCGCAGTCCCTCGGCAGGGAGGGGACAGGCTGGGGTGCCCTGGGTGCTGCTCTCTGGGTGTGCCAGCTTTCCTGGCGATCCTGAATTCCTGTAAATACTCACCAGTTCTGGGAAGCCTCTTCCCTCTGGCACTGTGAAGCAGGGATGGCTGGTGAGAGGCCAGTGCCTCTGCAAACACTGCTGCCAGAGACCTGGCTGTGGGGACAGCCTGAGGGTCTCACCATGCACCCAGAGCCCCCCGTGACCCACACACACTGTGGGCCAGAGCCCAGGGACTCTCATCCCACATTTCCTGAGCTCTCTGTGGAAAGAGTCCTGGCCCCAGGGTTTTGGTGACCCAGGCTGCTGCAGCCGATTTCTAAATACTCCTGTGAAATGTTTATTTTGCAGTATCACCCCCACGCATTCTCCTGCTGGTGAGTCTCAGGGAGTGCACTGGGGTTTTTCCTTCTCCAGGCAGTCTGGAAACTCCAAGAGCTATGAAAATAATTAAAATATTATCATTAAGCACTAGCAGTTGACAGTGGTCAGCTGTAGGTGCTGGAGCATGACCCGAGCTGAGGGGACACATCAGCCATTCCTGAGCCTTTTTGATGGCCAGACCCCCTCATCACCAGTTTTTACTTTGGGATAGAAAGCTGAACGTTTTCTTGTGGCACCACAGCAGTAACTGGACCCACATCAGGGGGAAGGTTTGCCTGAAGTTCTCCTGGGCTGAGTTACCTGTGGCTTACCATGTCCAGCAGCATCCTCTCGTCAGCCCAGGTGTTCATATCATCTTGGTGGGAAATCCTGGTCATGGTGAGCTGGAATGAGATTGAGTGAAAGAAAAGCTCTGTAGCTCCCAGGTACATAATTCAGATAATTCAGGCTCTTCAGCTGCAGGGAGACAAATCCGAGTTTCAGGAGCAGACGTTTCATTCTGGCTTTGCAGCGTTGTGCTTTTTAGGATGACACTTTTCAGTTCCATCTTTCAAGTCTGGAGCTGGATTTTTCCTCTTTCCCACACATGCTTTGGCAGCAGGAAGTAAGGAAAGTCTGAACATTTCAAGATGACTTTCAGGCACTGCAGCAGCAACTATAAAGCAAGATTCAGTCCAAGATCCCCAGCTTAGGGCTGGGCTGGAAATTTTCCATTCTGGGCTCAAGACTTGCTTCCCTGGGATGCTGTGCAGAGCTGGCAGATTTTCTCAGGTGGACCAAAGCAGAATAAAACCCTGAGCTGTTCAGTCCCTCTGCCCTGTGACGCAGTGTCTCCACACAGAGCCAGCTCCATCTAAAACCAGCAGCTTTTGTGTGTCCCTGGGCAGGACAGCACCAGTTGGAGAAGCTCACTCATTTACCCAGAGTCCTTCACAGAAAATAAATCTGGCTGTGCTACACGACGCTGCTTTTCCTTTTAGTGTTTTTCCTCTCCTCTCTCTCCTAGGGTCACGAGAGAGCACAGGGAGAGCCTGGCCAAGCTGGCCAAGCAGTCCACCAACAAGTCCAAAGAGGCCCTGAGAAAGGTGCGAAGCAAAAGCATCACCCAAGTAAAGAAGTTCAAGAACAAAGTGTCAGAAGATACCATCTGGCTGCTAGAAAAGCAGGTAATTTTTCTTTCCTTCTGCCATATGAAGGTGTCTCACAGCTCAGTGATGTGTTTGTCCCAGCCCTTGCTGTCAAATCCCCAGCACTGAGAACCCAGCGGGGGAATGGGCAGCCCTGGGCTGAATTTTTGGAGTTGGCAGTGACATTTGTATCTGCTTTGTCTTTGTGAGATTTGGGGCTTCAATCTCAAAGCCAGAGTTAGGATATGAACCATTGTAAGCTGACACAGGGGGAAAAAAATTCCCCAAAAGCTTTTGTACTACGAGAGATGGTTGCACAAACCAGCAGAATTTAGGGAGAAAAACAATCCACGACCATGGCTGTACCACCACTCATGCACTGCAAACTGGTGTTAATGAGCATTGCTCCAGTTGTTATTAATGAAAAGGCTTGCAAGATTATCTCTGTTCAGAGTTTTTGGCTCCAATTCAGGAAAATACTTAAGCACATGCCTAATTCCCTAAGAGCAGATGTCACTAAAGTCAATTACTTGGGCATAAACTCAGGCACAAGCCTAAGTGTTCTGCTGAATTGATGCCTCTGAAGGCAGGCCATTACTTCTTAGCTGTTTGTTTATTAACAGCTAAAGTTAGATACCTTGCAAATGCTCTGGGACAGTTCTCTGTGTGCTCACAAAAATAAACATGGATATACAGAGCGTTTGTGCGAGCAGGAAAAATGGCCATGCCATTGTAACCGAATCCTGTCGGGAAGCAGCTCTCCCAGAGCACACAGATGGCTTTCTGCACTGGTAGAGGTAACATCTCCAGCGGAATTTTTTTCTTGTACCCAAATTTTTCATCATGAACAAAGGTCATTGTCAGACCCTAAAGAACTAGCAGATCTTAATCCTGTGAAATCAGTGCATAACCCCTGGTGTGCTCCAGTCTTTACCTGCCTGCAGGTTTTCATCCCTTTTGCACACTGGCCATGTCCATCTCCTGTTACCAAGAGAGCTGATCCCCGGTCAGGGCTGGAGCAATCACCATTTTTTTTCTTTTTACAAGAAATAAACAGATTGTTTTGTGATGTGTGAATTCCTGGCACGTGCACCTGTGTGTTCCTGTAGTGCTGCAGGAGGTAAGAGCCCCACTTCCCTGGTGCCAGCAGCAGCAGGGCTCTGCCCTGCCCTGAGTCTCTGTTAAACCTGACCAAGCCACTTGTGCAGCTCAGCCAGGAGTTTGTGTGGGCATCTCCTTTCAGAGCCAGTCCCTGCTCTCACCGTCTGGGTGCCACACTGGCACAGATCCCCTGAGGGCTGGTGGCAGCCCCCAGCAAGGGCCAGTTACTGCCCCAGCACTACTGGGGTTTTACTGGGACTTTAAGCTTTGTTCTAGAGGGTGATTCAGTCGCTCCTTTCCCTTTGAACTGTGGCATCACCTCACCCAGGACTCTGATTTGTGCTGTCTTGCCACAGATCCAGCAAATGGCGGATGAGGCTGCCACGGAGATGGACAAGCTGCTGGCAGCAAAGACCAAGGAGCTGCTTGGATAAACACCATCCCAATGGCCACCCTCCCCTGGAGCAGGAATGAACTGCCACAGCCCCAGCACCCAGCCCTGCCCACAGACAGCAGCCTCAGGGATGGGCAGGGGCAGCTCTGTGCCTTGGCTGCTCCCATTGCTCACCTTGGGGTGTGCTGCAGGGAGGGGGGAGCTCTCCTTGCTTGTCCTTCATCCACGTGGCAACAGAACTGGATGAACTGAGATCAAAAATAAAATATCAGGAAGGAGATCTGGAAGCTGCTGGAGGTGCAGAGGAAGGACTGCCCTGCTCACTTGGTGCCCCATTTTTGCCCTGCACCATCAGCCCCCTGGAGCCAGGGCCACGCACAAGAAGAACCTGCCTGGCCTGCTGCAAACCTCAGCATTTATTTTTGTTTGAAATAAAGTCAAAATGAGGTGTGGAGGAGCAGCCCCACAACAGCCAGGTCCTGGCTGGTGTGTTCCCTTGGGTTCATGTGTTCCAAAGCAAGCATTTGCTCCGTGCCGTGGCTGGCAGCTGCCAGCAGAGAGGGAAGGGAGGAGGGAGCTCAGCACAGGGTGGGCAGGGAACAGAGGCTCTGTGGGGAGAGAACTGAAACCAGTGCTCTCAGCACAGCTGCTTTAGCCAGGACTGAGGAGACCTAAAGCCAGAACAGGAACTTCCCAAAAGCAGCGTCTGTCTCCCCAGCCATTTACAAAACGCCTGTGTGAGTCTCTGGCACCACAGTTTAGGGGCTGGAGGAGGTACAAGAGGAGCAGGTCCTGAGCCCATCACACGGCTCAGCTCCTCCCTGGGAGCAGGTACTCCCCCAGGGTACTTTGGCAGTGGCAGGAGCAGGAAGGTGGTGGCAGCCCCCCAGCCCTGCTCCCAAGGCATTTGGGTTCAAAGAGCACCGAGTGCTCTGCACTCCTTAAATAAACGACTCCCCAAAAGTTAGTTTGTGTGCCGTGGGGAGGGGGAGGAGGATGAAGGATTTGCTCTGCTAGGGCCCCACATGTCAACAATTTCTCTGCTTTGTGTATTTTGGCCAAAGCCCTTACCATGATAAATGAATAAAGGAAGATGGCGAGCCCAGGGCGGTTCCACAGCTCGGGAAATTGCTTTCAGCCGATTACTGGATTTCTTTTGACATTTATCAACTGGGCTTTTTTTTTTTTTTGCCATTGTTGCAGGCTCAGCATCCCCACAGCAGCCCGGGCTGGAAGGGTTTCCCTGATACCTGCCCAGGAGCAGCAGCTGCTGGGCTGGGAGCTCCACAAAGCCAGGGCAGGTGGAGAACTGCTGCTGCTCATGGAGACTTCTCCAGCCTCCTCCCATTCTCCAAGCCCTTGGGGTGGTGGCAGTGGGCTGGTGGAGGCAGGCAGTGGAGCTGCAGGGGGTCATTGCACAGAGGAGTTTCCCAAATATTTACCACTGCACCTCACAAGGAATAAAACCTGTGGTAAAATACCCTGGCGCTGGGCTGAGGACGGAGCTGCCTGGATGTTTGGGCAGCCCAATTACCTGCATCTCCCCCAGCCCCGTGCCCTGCACCAGCCAGGGGCAGCCACAGGGCCCACAGAAACTGCTCTCAGCCCTGGTACCACCAAAGCAGGGCAGACAGCACGTGAACCCGGGGAGCAAAAACTCCACAGCCCATCCTGCTCCCTGCGGGCCCTTGCACTGCAGGACAAGCAGAAAAAACACAGCCCCAGCACCTCCCAGCCACACAGAACCACAGCAGAAGCACCCAGGAGAAGAGAGGATGGGCACTCACCCCCAGCTGGCTCACAGGGCAGCACTGGAGAGGTCCCACTTTCCCTCTGCGGCATAAATCACCTGCTGCTCCACATCAGGAGCTGCAGCACGAGGTCTGCCTGCTCCAAACACTCCTCCACTGGCACCAGCAGAAACCTCTCACTTGGTTCCAGCCTGGATTGCACCCAGAGATGATAAGAAGCTGCAGCTGATGCTGTTGGCGGGTGGGAAAGGAGCTCCAGCTGTGCCAAATAACCCAGGAGGGGAAGGGACAGGGGCCAGAAAGCGGCTGGGCTGCTTCAATGCGGGCCGGTGTCAGCGATGCCACATCAGCCACCGAACGGTTCGGCCTTGGCCGGGCAGGGTGAGGGGTGAGGGAGGGCCGTGGCCGGACCCTCCGCTGTGCCCTGGGCTGCCCACACCCCCTGCCCTCGCAGGGACCCCTCTCCCGGCCGCTCCTGCCGATGTGCGGCACGGAGGCTCCCACCCGCGGGCAGGGCTGGGGGTCCCGGGGGGTCACACTCCCCACGCCAGGCATCCACCCCTGCGCACATCCCTGCCCGGGACAGGCCTTCCAGGGCTGCCCAAAGCCAGGCTTAGCTCCACCGGGATGCTCCCATCTGCCCCAGGCAGCTGGACGAGGAGCAGGGCAGACCCCAGGCTCCTGCCAGCTCCTCGCCGAGCCCCGCGGCCGCAGGGACGCGCGGAACGGAGGCGAAGGGAAGGGAAAAACTCCGAGGAAGCTGGAAGCTCTCGACATAGTTAAAAAACAACATTGCTCTTCAAAATAGATGTGATTGCGCTCCTTGTGAGTCATCGAGCAGAGACACCAAGATTGCTTTGTGCCAGGGACGAGCCGGGCGCTGATTGTGCCGCCCGGATTTGTATCCAACAGACCCTGGATGGCATGTCAGAGTTTACAGCGCGCATACATTTTCAACAGTGAGCTTTGCAAAATGTATCAATGTAATCTCTGCCTCCTATATTCCGTGTTGATTAGACACGATTTCTGGCTGGATTTTCAGAAAGCTCAAGTGCTTTTTTAATCACTACAGAAGCTCATTATTGCTTTCCAGTGACTCTTATGTCCTTCACTTCTCCTTTCAGATTAGAGTCTATAGTCAGATGAATATTGGATGATTTCATTACATACAAATGCAATCAACAGTTTTGCATAAATTTCTCCTCTTTTCTTGAGTTTCAATTGACCTCAGCACCCGTGGAGGCAGGCGCAATACACATGTAAATGAGCTGGCGTTGCTGCAAAGACACGGATGCGAGAAACAAGATAAACTGTCAGATAATATTCAGGATTTTTAAGAGATCAAAAAATACTTCCTCGTTCAGCCCAGCCATAAAAATGGCACCTTCAGCTGCCGGGGAATTTGCTTTTGTTTTGCCCGTGTCTGGCCGTGGACAAAGACCAGGAGCGGCACCAGCGGCCGAGCGAGGGCTGGGCAGAGCCAGGCTGCCCGGCAAGGGTGGTGTGGGGACGGGAGCGGGGGGTCCGTGGGGTGCAGGTGGTGGTGGCACAAGTCTCCTGCCACAGAGAAGCCGCTGGTGGAGTCTTGTGCCCCCAGCACACCGGGGAGGTGCCCACACAGCCCCGTGCCTGCTGCAGAGCCGGGTTTGGTGGTACCAGCGGTGGTACCAGCCCTGTGAGGAACACCCCCGTTCCTGCCCTGGTCTCAACGGGATGCTGAGCTCGGACCCCTCGGACCCCTGACCCCTCCTGGGCGGTCCCGAGCCCCAGCCCAGCAGTGGGGACACGTGCTGGGGTGCAGGGCTGGGCCGGGGGCTGCCCTCCTCACCCTGCGCCACCACACACAGGGGAACCACGCGTTCCAAATATATTTAAGCTAACGCTCCACACGAACAATCAGGGCTAATTTTAAAAAACGGTAATTAAAAGTAAAGGACCTCTTGGTAGGGAAGTCGGGGTAAACTGTCAGCGGTTACTTTGGATGCGAAGCCCTTACCTTTAAAAGAATCATTTTTGTGCTAATATGAGCAATCCAGCACTCCCACACTCGCCTTCGGGGGCCTGTGAGGAAAGAAACTCGTGGGTTTCTTTTGATACCTTTACGTGCTAATCTTCTTAACAGATTTTTAATTAATGGGAACAGAGCACTTTGCAGCCGTGAGACCTATTGGTGTAATTGCCTGGTGGATTAGTCCCATTAACCACACAAATTACCTGTCTCCAGGCCGCCAGCCCCACCGGGGAGCTCCCTGCGCTGGACACACTGAGCAGCCCCATTCTGAAGCAATTTTGATAAAATAAACTCTCTAATCAGGTAAATAATTCCATAAGGGAAATTGCCGCCTTCCCGCAGCCCCCCTCCAGCGGGACCTGGCTACTTTCAGGGGAATGCAACACGCCTCCAATTACAGACAAATCTCCAGCTCAGAGACCATTTGGGAGAAGCCCACGGCACGCGGGACCCCCTCGAACCACAGCGGCTGAGGAATTAAGGCATTTAAGCTGTCAGCTGGAATCTGGCCCGGCCCCTGATTACCTGGGGGGACGTGCAGCATATTTAGGTTCGTGTCCGTTGTAATTTCCTGGCCCCCAGCGTTGATCCCGAATGACTTGTGTCCGTGTCAGGTTCCTGCCCAGAGTCCCTCCGACACGTGGCCCCGGGCTCGGGGACACCGACCTTTGGGCAATTAAGGACATCCAGGCCAGCCGGAGCCGGGAGAGGTGGGAGCGTGCAGCTGTCCCCACGGGGTGAGCACGGCCCCGTGCCCATTTCAGCTGTGCTGGCTTCCACCACCCTCGGGATGGACACCTGGGCCCTTCCCAGCCCTGCCCGTGGGTTTCCGTGTTCCTGCGTGATTTTGGACCTGAATCCGACAGAGGCTCCCACAGCTGTCCTTTGCTCAGGGCCTGAGGCAGGGATGAGCTGCCCCAGGGATATCGCAGGACCCAGGCACGGCAGGCACACAGGGTGCAGGGCACCCACGTGCTGTCACACGGCGATGCACAGCCCCAGCACGCTCCCCACTGCTCGGTGAGGGGCTGCCCGGTGCCCAGGGCCCTGCCAGCCCCTCGGCCGGGATGGCTCCAAACCTGCTGTACCAGCTGGGGCGTCCCCCCACCCTCTGCCCCGCACCAGGGGACAGGAGGAGGGCCCCCGTTGTGAGCACGTGTGTGGGGACAGCCCGGGAGGGAGTGACAGCAGTGACACGCTGGTGCCCAGCGCCGGTGGGGACGGCCGCATGGTGAGGTGGCCTTCAGCCATCCCCTGGGGTGCTCGGGTGAGCAGTCCCAGTGCCGGTCCCTGATCCGGGATGGAGGAGCCCGGAGCGCGGGGGCGCAGGGCCGTTCTTCCCCCGGAACAGAAGGCTGAAACTCTCCCCTGGGTTGCCCCCATCGCTCCTGGCACTGGGAGCAGAGGGTGACCCGTGGGGCCACCCCGAACTGGAGGGGACGTGTAGCGGCCGGGCAGAGCTGCGCGGGGCTGGCCGGGGAACCCTACACCGCGGGTAATTGGCATCAGATGCTCCCTGACCTGCCGCATCCACCGGGAAGCTGGAAGCATTTATTTGTCTGAGCCGGCGGCTCTATCTGCGTGCGGGAGGCGTTGGCGGTGGCGGGGCTGGGCTCCGCGAGCCTAATGAGCCCGAGCTGAAGATGATGAATATGATTGCTGAAAGCGCTTTCCTGAGTCCTCCTTTCCTGGGGCTCAGGTTACGAGTTCCCAGACAGCCTGTCCAGCCCCGGCTTTTCAATTCTGATTTGTAGCCCCCCAAACTGTCTGTCAGCTCCCCATGCCGGGGGAAATGCTGGGTCCTTCGCTGCTGTGCCCGGCGGAGCTGGGGAAGGGGCCGCCAGCCCTGCTCAGCCGTCGGGGAGGGTTTTGCCCCCCGGGCTGCCCCTCTTGGCCCTGTGCCCCCACAGCCCCCCTGAGCCCAGCCCTGAGCAATGCCCTGTGCGGGGTCTCCAGCCACCAGCATCTGCTGTGCTCTTGTTTCTGTGGCTGCCAGGGATCTTCCCCACAAGGACTTGTCACCAGTCACCTCTTAACCTTACAGCAGAAAAAGGTGGGGTTCAGCCTCCGTGTTCTCTGCCCATCCCCTGCAGCCCACGTTCCCCAAGGAGCCACATCCCACGGAGAAGCTGCTCAGCGATGGCCAAGGATGGGTCATCCCGGGGATGCTCCACGGCCATGCAGATCCCCTGGGATCAGAGGGGGACACTCCTGACAAGCACGGCCAGCCCCGGAGCACGGGATGGGGAGCTGTGGGGTGCCCCTGCCTGGCTGCCCCACAGCTCTGCTCCGTGCGTGAGGCTCAGAGTGGGAGCTCTCCCTGAGCTGCTTCTTTACCCCTTGTCTCCCGGCTGTGGGGCCACAGCACCGGGTGTCCCCATGGCACGGGTGTCCCCATGGCTCCAGCATCCTCGGGAAGATGAGAGGAAGGATTTTGGGTACTGACCCGCCACAGGTTCTTTTGTCCCTCTCTTCTGTTCCAGCTACCTTTTGGATTCCAGGGGCAGCACCACCCCAAACGCGGGGGATGAGGGTCTCAGGGGACCGGAGGGGAGATGGGGGGCGGCTCAGGGCAGAGCAGCTCCGGACCAGCGGTGCTCCGTCCCTCTCAGCGCCTCCCAGCGCCTCCCGCCGCCGCCGCCGCGCTGCGATCGGCGGTGTTCTGCTGCCTCCCTACGGAGGACGCGCCGGCAGCACCGGGGCCCCGCCGGGACGGACACGCGGGGCCGCCGCAGGACAGGTGGCCGGGGCGGCGACCTCTCGCCGGTGCCTCAGGCGGGGCTCCTGTGCATCCCAGCACGGCTCCGAAATCGCCTTCCCCTTCCTGTCCTGCGCTGGAGCCGGAGGCCCGCGGCCGTTCCCGCGCCCATGCCGTGGGTCCGGCACCGGCACATCCCCAGGGCAGCACCGACAGCCCCGAAACAGCAGGGCCCGAGTGGGGTCTGCTTCTCTCCTGCTTTCCCCCAGGACACGGCAGTGAGGCACGCGTGGGATCTGGCAGCATCACACTGGAGATCTCCTTTCTACTCCAGAGCGGTGTCAGGTCATTTACTGGCCAGAACCAGTGCCCAGGTTGCCCAGCCTGTGGCAAATCCCCAGATGTGCCCTCCACGCCTCAGGTGGCCCTGGCCTCGCACCAAGGCTGTGAGACCACAGTCTCACACAGCACCCAAGCAGCACCAGCCTCCCTTCCCCCCGCTGGGGACAGGAACTCCTCTGGACACCCAGGGCTGGCTGTCATCCTGGGGCTTGAGGTCAGACACCGTGGGCCGCAGCTCAGACAGAGTCTCGGGAGGTCTGCTGACAGCCGGGGCTGCCACCAGGGACTTCAGTGGCTGCTGGTTTAGAGCTGAGCAACCCGGTGCAGCACTGAGCCCTGGAGCGAGGGGTCTGGGTACCCGAGGGACACCAGGAGTGATGGGGGTCTGCAGGACCCCCTGCAGCTGGCAGCAGCAGCCCCTCCCTCGCCCAGCAGCGCCGGGACAGCCCCTCCGCGGCAGCCTCTTGGCGGCCCTGGCGAGACAGCGGCCCCGGGCTGTTGCAACCGTTTCCCGTATTGTGCAAGAGAGTGGTTATTAAAACCCGATGAGAGGGAAAGGAGGCGGCAATGAGAACGGGAACGCTGCTGGAGCGGGACATCCCCGAGGGCTGCTGGGCTGGCCCGCAGGGGGAGAAGGTCAGGCTGTGCCACGCCACACGTGCTGCGGTCAGCAGTGTCAAGCGTGGGGGGCAGGACAGGAGCGGGACAGGCCAGAGCTGGGGCTGGTGGTGCTGCAAGAGGGAATGGAGGGGAAATACACACACCCACAGGGTGAACCGCTGCCTTCCTTGGGGCTGTGGCACCGCGGGGAGGCTGGCAGGGGGCAGGAGCAGCCGTGGCCCCGGCACACACTGACTGCACCAATTTCACACGTACAGCAAAACCTGCCCCAGTTCCCTGTGTGAGCTCGTCAGTGGGAGGCAGAGACAGTGTCCCCACCCTGCGTGAGCACATCAAGAGCCCGCTGAGCTCATGTTTATGTCGTGGCTGGTGCATTTGCCTGCTGAAGCTGGATCTGAGGCCCCCGTTCATTTCTGGACACCTGTGAAAGCCACTTGCCCTGTGAGGACACTCCCCCCCTGCTACTGAAACCCCGCAGAGGAATCAAGCAGGATCCACACAGGGACTGCGGTCCCCCAGCCAGCCAGGGCTTCCTGCAGCTCAGCAAAACCCGAGATAATCCTCACACACAGCCAGGCCTGTGCTGGGGTCTCTGTGGCTTCCACAGCGCAGCACAGAAGAGGGTCAGCAACCGCAGGCTCTGAGCTCTGGGTTCCACCAGTTTGGGGACATCCCAGCCCGGTCTGCAGCCCACCACGCTCTCGCCTACCCCAGAGCCATGCAGAGCCTCTCCCAGCCCCACACGATTCCTGTGGGGTGGCTGGTGCCTGCCCGGGCTGGGCTGGCTGGATCCTGTCCCTGCTGCCAGCGGCTGGTGCTGGGAACAAAGCATCCGGCAGGAAACACCCAGCGATGGTTTCACCGATAAACTCCGCTGTTCTGGCCGCTGGCGGCTGCGGGCAGCCGGGCTCCTGGCACAGCCGGGCAGCACCGCCAGGGCAGCACCGCCAGGGCAGCCTACTGCGGCCGGTCGGAGGAGCTGAGCCGGGCCCAGGGGATCCGGGGGTGGGCACCGACTCCTGGGGGACCTAGGGTCGGGGTGTGGGATAGGGGTGCAGGGGGACGTGGGAACAAGGGCATGGGCGTGGAGATGCAGCGGGATGTGGGGATCAGAAGCTGGGTGTGGAGATGCTCAGGAAGGTGGGAGCTGGGAGGGAAAGGAGGGAACTT
>VZTG01001554.1:38181-56374 GCA_013397845.1 Melanocharis versteri
TGGGCAGGGGCGGCTGGCGGGAGCCCCACGACCACCGCCCGGGTCGGGGTGCCCGCAGCGCCCGCAGCCGCAGGTTTTGGCCCGTCACGCCCGGCTGGGAGCAAAAGCGCCAGGGTAGAACAAACTTCCCCTCCGCCTCCCGCAGCGGCCGCGCAGGGACCACACACAGGGCCCCGGGGAGATATCGCTGGCCCGAGGCGGCCGGGGACGCACGACAGGGCTGGGCCCCCGCCAGGACCGCGGCCACCCCGGAGCGGCCCCAGCCCCGGGCTGACGGGCAGTGCCCGGCTGCTTCCAGCAGCCTCCCGGCCGGGACGCGGCTTCTCCAAAGAAAGGGGGACAAAGTCCGTGCGTGCTGGCAGCCAGGACCGTTCCCGCTCTCGCCGAGCACACGCCCGGTGACACTGCAGCTGGGAGTGAGGATGGAGGGCTGGGAGCAGCAGCGATGGTGGCCTCAGCCATCGCTTGGTTCCCACGCCCATGTGCTGTAGGGGTTCACCACGTGCTGCCCAGCCTCAGGCACACCAGGAGATGTCGAGGAATAATGCTGATTATGGCAGGCACCCACGGAGCATGTGGTTAAATTAAACCCTTTCTCAAATCCCATTAGCTCCATCCCCAGCACCCACAGTGCAGACTCCTCCAGATCCTTACCCGGAGCATTGATTCCAGTCCCTCTTCTGTGAAATGACCTTCCTGAAGAAAAACAGCATGGACTTGGGGCCCTGGTCCGATTTTACAGTTCCTCTCTAAAGTAACATTCTCAGCAAAGCAAGCCCAGGCACATGGGCTGCATCTCTCGAGGGTCTCTGGCCACCTGTGCTCAATTGGTGCCGACGGTGCCCCGCCTCCAGCAGCCTGCCCAGGTCCACCTTCCACTGTGGGAAGCGATGTGCCCACACCCAAGAGTCCCCAGAACGTGCACAGGCTGAGCACACGGGGTGCAGCAGGCACCCCCATCCCAGGGGAAGCAGCACCGTGACAGAAGCATCCTGAACCGAGTGGCTTTGGGCTGAGCAGAGGGGGTGCAGAGCGGGGTATGTTGCCCTTCCTACTGCCTGCACCCCTTCCCACCCCATCCTGCCGGGAGAGGAGGGACTTCCCTGTGCTGGAGCAGCTGGTCCTGTGCAAAACCAGTGACCTCAAGGTGCAGATACTCTAAAACAGGCCGCGAACGTTCCAGAAAGGGAACGTGACCCATGGCTGCATGGATCCCATGGCCGCACAGAGGACAGCCATGTCAGCTCTGCAGGGACCTGCAGGAGTTGGGGTGTGACCCGGCAGGATGTGGCAGGTCCAGCCACCAGAAACAGTGGAGCTGGGTGACCCCAACTCTGAGTGACCCCGGTGTGGCTGGGGAGGTGGCAGGCACCCCACTGCAGGGCACACCAGCCACATCTGCTGGCAGGAGGGCCCCCAGGGAATGGACCTGGCTGTCACCAGCGGGGCTGGACCACAGGTGGAGGGGACAGGTGGGGGACAGCCTCTCTGCAGCTCCTTCTCTGGCTTGGCCGTCTCTTTGCATGTGTCTTATCTTCCTGAGAAGTTCCTCTGGGAGTTGAGGACAGCTGGGGCCAGCATCTGTGTGTCCTGCTGAGCACAGGACAGGGCCTGGGGACACGCTGGGGACCCACGTGCCTGAAGCAGCTGGAATGGTGCAGGCCTGGAGCTGACTGCTGCACACCACGATCAAAGCAAATTTCACTATGTGGGGGGAAAAAAAATACCTGGGATACACGATATACATGATATACATGAAAGGACGGCTTTTTTCCAAGCCTTAATTAGGGAGGAAGATATCTGATTGAGAAATTAGGGAAACTGTGCTGTGCCCCGAGGTGCTGTCAGCAGAGCTTCCAGGCTCTGCTCCTCCCCAGTGTTGCGCCAGGAGGACCACAGCCCTAATCTAGTCCTCGGATCTGCTCTCAAAGACCGAATAACAGGATGTCGGGCTGAGGCTGGGATCTCCTGCTCACTTGATATTTGCTGCTCAGAGCACTCCACTTGACTCCTCACTGGCTGCACCTTGGCTCCGAGCCATAGTGTTTGTTCTCTGTAGACTTCTCCTCTGGCTGTGAGTGGAGCCAGGCTGGTCCCATGGTGTTTCTCAGTTTTCCCTGCAGATATTGCCCTTGGCTGCTAACTTGCCTTCGGGGGTGCAGTTTTGTTCAAGTGTTCTCGCAAAATAAACCTGACCATCCTCTCAGCAGGCATTGCACAACTCAGGCTGCCGAGCAGGAGCAGTGGCAGCGCCCCAACATCTCCGTGTGCCCCAGCCGTGGGGCAGGTCGGGCACAGGCCCCGCTGTGTGAAGGCAGGTGGGGACCTCTGGCAGAGCTCCGTGGCATTCTTGTCTGTTTACACTGCCCGTGGTCTGCGCCTCCTCCCGGCACATCCCCTCCGCAGTGGGGCTCCCTGAGAGCCAGCCCGGGCTGCGGAGTGGAGCCAGCTGCCACACGGGAGCCCTGGGGCTGTGTCACCCCTCCAGCCCATCCCGGGCAGGCAGCCTGGCTCAGGTGCAGGGGGAGGATCGCTGGGCCCGCGTGGAACACAGCTGTGGCTCTGGCACTCTGCTCCCGCTCATGGTGCTGCCAGAAGTGGTTGCAGATGACAATCTGGCTGTGGTGTGTGTGCTGTGAATAGTTCGTGGGCCCGAGAAAACCTTCCTGGATCAGAAAAACAAGTGCGTAAGCGTTCCATCGCCTTCAAAGCGTGGGGCCGTGTCCCATCCATCCCGGCCATGATTCACCCCAGGTTGCTTTGGCTGCGGTTTGCAGAGCGGATGTTGTCCCCGAAATCTGGCATTTTTCAGCGGTGATGGAGCGTGCGCACCAGCGCTGCCGGCGCGGAGGGGCCGCGCTCCCCGCGCTCCCTGGCAGCGGCTTTCCCGTACCTGGAGCCGTGCTGGCAGGGCCGGCTCGGGATTCCTGGCCGGGGTGTGGAGAGGCACGGAGCTGCTGCGGAGGGAGGCTCCGCGAGGATGTGAGCGGGTTGGTGCCGCGGGCCAGGACACGCTCCATCCCCTTCCCACCCTTTTGGCTGGAACATGCTGCTCCCACCCCAGCCCCGGGACCCCGCGGCGCTGACACTGCGGTGAACCGTGGGAGGCGGAGGCGCGGCCGAGCCCGGCACGCTGCCAAAGCCGCCTCGGAGGAGGGCTCGGCACGACGTGCCACCGAGCCCCGCAGCGGGCAGGGCCCCGGCACAGCGAACTTCTCCTGACTCCCCGTATCAGCCGCAGAGACGGGGCAGGACACGGCGGGCTGTGCCGGAGCCCGTGGCACCGAGCGTCCTCCCAGCCCTGTGGCTGCGGCGCCCACAGAGGCCCGGCTTCCCCCGGGTTGCGCCGGGCACGGCACGGGGCTGCTCTTCGAGGCTTTTGCCGGGTCTGCAGCAGAGCCAAGTGTGGAGCTACCGGCGTGGGAATAGCCCAGAGGATGCTCCAGCTGCGCTGCAACACCTCCCCCTTTCCAAAAATTCCCATCTTGCAAAAATCTGAACGGGTGGTCTGACCTTAATTTGTCTGAGATAAATAAGATCCTGCCTGCTGCCTCCCGTCTGGAGACATGAAAAGATCCGAGATGAAAGGGAGCTGAACACGTCTTTGCAAGCTGGGCCCTGTGCCGTGAGGGATCTGGGGCCACAGGGCTGAGCAGAGCCCAGCAGAGCTGCCGGCTGAGCCCCGGGCTCCCAGGCAGCCCCTGCCCTGCCCTGAGCGTGTGGCTGTTGGGAGACTGAGCAACTTCACAAAATCAGCTTTGTTTTTCAAAGATGTTAATTTTTAGCTGCAATTTCCTATGGAAAAATGTGGTTTCTGTTCCGTGTGCCTGTCCCTCCACCCCAGCGATGGAACCTGTTCCCAAATTCCAGAAGAATCTGAGGCAAGTCTGGCAGGGATCCGATGAGCTCACGACCCACGTGGAGCAGCTGATGGACTCAGGAGACATTCCTCCATCAGCTGTGACACCGGGCACACCGGCAGGGGCTGTCGGTCTCTTCAGCACTCAGGGTGTGCTGCTCATCCCCCCATTCCCGCAGCCAGCAGCTCCTGGTCATTGTGGCACCATTGTCCACGAGTGCCGTGTGTCCCGGTGGGGCTGGTGGCCTCCGGAGTGCTCCGACACACTCAGCCAGGTGTGCTCCAGGAGGTCTGGGCTTTAGGCACTTCCCTCCTCCTGGCACAAAGGCTCTGTCCCGGGTCTGTGGGGACCGAGCTGGCTCGGTGAGGTTGAGGATGCCGCTGGTGAGGATTTCAGGAGGCAGATGTGACAGGGGACAGCCCAATTTCCAGAGCATTCCTTGGGCTGATGGAAGGCAGAGGAGTCTCTGGCCACTCTGGACCGTGTTTCTCTTTCTCCCGAGTTTTGCTGCTCTTGGAGGGGCTGTGGATGGTGGAGTTACAAGGATCTTCCTGCTCTGGGACAGACCGGAGTGTGGGAGCTGCTCTGTGCCAGGGGGTCTCTCTGTCCCACGGGATCCCGCCGCCCTGGGAAGGGCTGGAAGGAGCCCTTATCTCGTCCCTGCAGGCTGGGCACGAAGGTGGTGGAGGAAGGGGCCGGGCGGGAGCCGGGAGCGAGCCCGGAGAGGCCCTTTCCATCCGCTCGGGGCGGCGGGCGCGGAGGGGCCGCCTGCCAAAGCAAACTGCCCTGACAATGGCTGTTATTATTAACCCAGATGCTGTTTGCACGGCTTTATCCCGTGCTGGGGCTCCGGGGGCACAGCAGCACCCCCAGGTTGGGGGACACCAGCACAACAGGGCAGCGCTTGGCTGCTGCAGCACAGCAGCTCCTCGCCTGAGCTGGACCCGGCCGGGCTGTGCCCGAGGCAGTGTCCCCCTCTGAGGAGCAGGGAGCCACCAGATGCAGTGATGCGGAGGCTGGGTGGTGATGTCTCTTTCTCTCTCTCCCCCTGCAGTGAACCCCTGTTGCTATTTCCCGTGCCAGAACCAAGGGGTGTGTGTGAGGGTCGGCCTGAGGGGATACGAGTGCGACTGCACGCGGACGGGATACTACGGGGTCAACTGCACCTCCCGTAAGCCCCCCTCGCGTGGGTGCCGGGGCAGCACCGTGCCCGCAGCACCGTGGCACCATTCCCTTGCCCGCAGCACTCGCTGGCAGCAGGTGGGGGTGGGCTGGCTCCTCAGCGGGGACAGTCACTTGCCTGGTCTGTTTCCCCCAGCCGAGTTCTGGACGCGTCTCCACAACCTGCTGAAGCCCAGTCCTGCCTTCTACCACTTCATCCTGACCCACTTCAAGTGGTTTTGGGACATTATCAACAGCACCTTCATCAGGGACACGCTCATGAGGCTCGTGCTGACAGGTGAGGGGTTGGAGAGGGTCTTGGGGTTCAGCAGGACTCGAGGACCCCCCAGCATAAGCAGAAATGTGGGTGGGGGTAGCAGGGCTGCAGCAATGCTGAGCAGCTCCTGTGGGCAAGGCGGGCATCGGGCTTGAGTCACCTCACCAGAAGACCCAGAAGGTTGTCACCCTTTCCTTCCATCACCCTGTCACACTGTCACTGTGCCTGGGGGGCTGCCCAGCCAGGCTGCAGTGGGGTGTAGGGGGTCCCCAGCACTGTGCCAGGCTGCCAGCTGGCTGGAAAACATGAGCAGCTCCTGGCATGCTGCGCTCCCCGGGCCAAGGGGCTCTTTCCCAGCTGCACAGAAAGCAGCCTGTGGAAATACGGCCCTTGTTACTCATGTCCCCATATTCATCACTTCGCGTAAATATTTAGGTTCTAGCTCTTGGAGCCGTAGCGACGTGCTCACAAGGCTCCGGCTGTTGTCTTCACCATTTTTATGGGTTTGTCATCTCATTCATCACCCAAGAATCCAGTTAGAACATTAGCATGAGCCCTCCTTTTCTGCAGGGAATTGCAGCCTTTAAAGGGCTGGGAGCAAAGCCCAGGACGCCCACATGCCTCCACTGCTGGTACCTTTCTGGATTTTGGGGTGTCAGGGGAGGGTGTCTGGCAGCACAGACAGGCAAGGACCAGGGGCAGAGCCTGTGGGGTGCTGCCTCAAGCCCCACAGTGGTGATCCCCCTCTCTCCTTTCAGTTCGTGCCAATCTCATCCCCAGCCCCCCCACTTTCAACTCTGACTATGGCTACATCAGCTGGGAGGCCTATGCCAACGTCAGCTATTACACCCGCGTCCTCCCGCCCGTGCCGGACAACTGCCCCACGCCCATGGGGACCAAAGGTACGTGGCTGGCCTGGGGGACCTGCACCCTGCGTGTTTCCCACCCAGCCTTGGCCAGGCTTTTGCTGCCATAGACACATCTGCAAGGCACCACTGGCAGTGCCACGTGCTACCACTGTCATGCCCAGGCTGGCTCCACAGCAGGAGGAGCTTGGTGGCATCTGAATTGCTGCTGGGACAGCTCAGGCTGAGCTGCTGGGGCATGTCATGGCCTGTGTGAGAGGGCTGTAAGGTGTCTGTGCAGATGAGTCTGTGCCCGATGCTGCAGCAGCCCTGCAGACAGCACCAGTACCCAGCTGGGTTGGCACTGGGCATCTGCCCTCAACCTTCATCCTTTGCAGGGAAGCTGCAGCTCCCTGACCCCCAGCTCCTGGCCGAGAGGTTCCTGCTGCGGCAGAAGTTTGAAGCTGATCCCCGAGGCACCAACATGATGTTTGCCTTCTTTGCCCAGCATTTCACCCACCAGTTCTTCAAGACATCCGGGAAGATGGGACGCGGCTTCACCAGGGCGCTGGGGCATGGGGTGAGGGCGTGGGGGCAGCAGGACTGGGGGGTGCTGGGGCCTGTGTGCCTCTTGGAGCAGCCTTGATGTCCTGCTCTCTCCACAGGTGGACCTGGGACACTTGTATGGGGACAACCTGCAGCGGCAGCACCAGCTGCGACTCTTCCGAGATGGGAAGCTGAAATTCCAGGTACCACCCAGCACAACTGAAACACGTCCCAGCCCTGTGAGCCAGGGTTGTTTGAAGCCCATGTTCCACTGGCAGCTCTTGGGAGACCCCAGCCCCGGCGCCCTGTGTGGTTGCTGGCCAGGAGACAAGGTTTGGGGTGCAGCTGCTCTGACAGCAGCAGGCGTTTGGGGCTGCATGAGGGAGGTGCTTCCATTCCACTCACCTCTTGCGGGAGAGCAGATGTGGTGACCTTAGGGAGGCAGCTCCCGGCTGGGCAGGTGTTCACTGGGATGTTTTTGTCCCCTCTGCCCTTTGTGCCATCTCGCTGTTGTGTCCCCAGGTGGTGGATGGCGAGGTGTACCCGCCCATGGTCACCGAGGCCCCGGTTCACATGGTGTACCCGCCGGGCGTGCCCGAGGAGCAGCAGCTGGCGGTGGGGCAGGAGGTGTTCGGGCTACTGCCCGGGCTCTGCGTGTACGCCACGCTCTGGCTGCGCGAGCACAACCGCGTCTGCGACCTGCTCAAGCGGGAGCATCCCACCTGGAGCGACGAGCAGCTCTTCCAGACGGCGCGGCTCATCCTCATCGGTGAGCAGCCGGCACCGCCCTGTCCCACCCCCCTGGGCGGCCCCCAAGGACTCGCACGCTGGCCAGCCTCTGTTTGAGGGTAGTGGCCAGACTGCCTTGGAGGCAGTTCCTCTGGTAGCCTTCTGGGGATCGTTTGTTTTGGTCCCTATAGCAAAAAAATTGGCTTTGGGCCATCAAAAATGGTCAGGAGGAGGTGGATGGCTGCTGTGGGAGATGTAGGTAACATCTCAGGTACAGAGCTGGTGGCTCCTGCTGCTGCCAGCTGCTTCTTTTCTCCTGCCTAGGGGAAACCATCAAGATCGTTGTTGAAGACTACGTCCAGCACCTCAGTGGGTACTACCTGAGCCTCAAGTTCGACCCCGAGCTCTTGTTTGGGTCACAGTTCCAGTACCGGAATCGCATCGCGGTGGAGTTCAACCAGCTCTACCACTGGCACGGGCTGATGCCCGACTCCTTCATCATCCAGGGGCAAGAGTACAGCTACGAGCAGTTCCTCTACAACACCTCCATGCTCATGGACTACGGCGTGGAGGCACTGGTGGAGTCCTTTTCCAAGCAGATAGCAGGGAGGGTAAGGTCCTGCTCTGCCCTCCCCAGCAGGGACACTCAGGCAGTGGGGCACATGTCACACCGAGTCTGCCCAGGGCACCACCTGATGGGCACATCAGGAGTCCTCCCCACCAGCACCGTGGCCCTGCTGGCCCTGGCAGGCCTGCTTACTCGCCCTCGGTGCTCTGTAGTAAACATCCCGGTGATGCCAGGAGCCTGTGGAAGCCGGGATCTCCCCAGCCCGGCCCTGGAGCAGCGGGGCTGGAGCAGCGCCTGGCACTGTTCTTTGCTGCCATCGCATGGATGTTTTCTTCCAAGCGATTGAGGCTCCATTCCTGACCCTCTTTGCTTGTGCCAAGCAGCCCAGCTGAGGCTGAGCCGGAGGCCCTTTGGGCATTTGGGTTCTCCCTGAGAGCCTGAAATCTCTCTCCTCCTCCCAGGTCACTGGGTCACTGTCCATCTGGGACTTCTGCACCATTCCCTGCCCTGCCCTGGGAACAGGGCTGACCTGACCAAGCTGCTCTACAGCTGGTTTTTGCATTGTCCACTGGTTCCCCCTTTTCTTGCAGCTGCAATGATGCTGTGTGTCCACAACACAGGCCCAGGACACGGATGCTTTAGTGGGGTGGCCCCATGGAGCCGACGCTGGTGCTGCCCTGTGCCTGACGTGTGCTCCTCCTTGTGCTCTCCCCTCCAGATTGGTGGGGGACAGACCATCAATGCCAATGTCTTGCACGTGGCCGTTGGGGTCATCAAGGAGTCCCGGCAGCTGAGGCTACAGCCCTTCAATGAGTATCGGAAAAGGTTTGGCATGAAGCCCTACAAGTCCTTCCAGGAGCTGACAGGTAGGGCTGCAGGGATGCTCCTGGGGCTTTGCTGGGGCAGGGCAGATGCTCTGTGCCCATGGGTGGGCACAAGACCACGAGCTGCCCTCTGCCACTGGGCTTGCCCAGCAGAGCAGCCGCTCCTGCCCGTCCCAGCCCTGCCTGCTCATGGCCCCACAGTGGGGCAGACTGGGCTGATGCAGGGGATGCAGGGGATGCAGGGGATGCAGGGGATGCAGGGGTCCTTCCTCCTGGGGGCTGGAGGACTGGTCCAGAGGACAGTTCCTGGCCTGGAAGTCAGGCTTGCCACTGCCTGCGAGGGAGCCACCCTCCCTTTGCCCACTGCAAGGCCAGTCCTTGCCAGGTGTGATTCCCTTGCTAAAGCACTCTGATGTTCACTTGGTGCAGGAGAGGAAGAGAAGGCGGCAGAGCTGGAAGAGCTGTATGGAGACATTGATGCTCTGGAGTTTTATCCAGGCTTGCTGCTCGAGAAACCCCAACCCAATGGCATTTTTGGGGAAAGCATGGTGGAGATCGGAGCTCCATTTTCCCTGAAGGGGCTTTTTGGAAATCCCATCTGCTCTCCAGAGTACTGGAAACCCAGTACATTTGGCGGAGCAACGGGCTTTGAGATCGTGAAGACGGCAACCCTCGAGAAGCTCGTGTGCCTCAACGTGAAGAAGTGCCCGTACGTGGCGTTCCACGTGCCGGACACTGCGGAACACGGCAGCCCTCGGGCTGCTGGATCATCCACAGAGCTCTAGCAGGGATGACCTGCCCAGGTAGGGACTGTCCTTGCCCTGGTGCAGGCTGAGCTGAGCTCCCAGCCTGGTGCTGAGTATCCTGTTCCTTCCTGCAGGGAATGGTGGGGATACAGGGACCTGCTGCCCCTGTGCCGAACAGAAACAGGACAGGAGACGGTCCCATCCGGGGTGTCCTTCATGCCAGCCCTCGAGGAGAGGCTGCTCCCTGCTCTCTGAAAAGCTCGAGTGCCTCGGGAGTGTGGCTGCCGGCTCTCTTGCTAGTCAATACCTTGCACAAAGCAGCTTTGGAGTTCCCCAGCGGACACTTTGGACTCCCCAGTGCTTTGTCACCTTCCATCCCCGCTGCCTCCCAGCACCAGGCCACCAGCAGCCCCTCTTCCAGAGGGGTCATGCCTGAAAATGATTTTCAGAATTAGTAAAAAAGTCTAAGAGTGGAAAAATTTCATTTTAGTTAACTGGCTAGCACTGACTTAATTCTTACTCACCAGGAGTCCAATTTTTCTTCCCACAACATCTGTACCCAGTAAAGAGACCCCCTTTCCTGCTCAGAACAGGGGAGCCCAGAGCCCAGGGAGCACTCCCTCCTCCCCTGCTGCACCTGGTGAAGCGATGAGCTGCCCAAGGGATGCAGAGCAGGTGGCAGCATGCAGAGGGACAGGGAGGACACAGTGCTCACGCTGCCCCAGCAGCAGCTGAGCTTGCAGTAGGAACCTGTTCTGATCCAGCTCTCCTGCAACAGCCTGCCCAGCACACATGCACAGCTGGGAGAAGGAACCAAAGCAGTGTCTGTTCTGGAGGAGACCAGAGAGAAGCATGAGGTCAGATCCCCAGACCTCCTGTGTCATGCTGCCCTGGACCCTGGCATGTGCCACCGGCTGCCCACTGGGGCTGCTCAGAGCGAGATGCTACCTCTGTGCACACAAAGGGATACGTGGTCTTCCATCCCACCATCATCACCCTTCTCTGCACTAACAGCTCAGCAAACACATCCTCACAGCACACAGAGCCTGCTTCTGTCCTCCTCCTGAAACGCACGCAGACCTCAGCCCAGCCCAGCCACGTGGTAGCTGGCAGCCACTGTCACTGGCCTTGACCCCCACCAGATCCTGGTTAAGCTCCAGGAAAAAGGACATTTAAAATAATAAATGATCTTGAAAACTCCTCTCGTTTCTGGCCGTGCTCACCAGCGCTGTGCTGGGCCATTGCTGACTGCACCTGAAGGAATAAATGAGCAACCATCCTCCCTTAGATGCTTCCATGGGGGTCTCTGAGTGTCCTGAGGGAGTTTGAGCTTCACTTCCCTGAGGCCACCCCCCAGCCCTGTGCTGCTCCAATGCCACAGTTCAGTGTTTGGACAATGCTCCAGGCACAGGGTGGGATTGCTGGGGTTGTCCTGTGCAGGGCCAGGAGCTGGACTGTGATGATGTTTGTGGGTCACTTCCAATTCAGGATATTCTATAATTCCATGGTGACAGCGCTTAGACCAACATTGTGTATTTCTATCACATAAAATCTATCCACACATAAATCTGACTGCCTGGGTGTTTTGTAGACATGAAATAGCCACAGTCTGTAAGAGAGCATGCAGCTGCAGCTCCTTCCTGTGCTGTCCTGGAGGAGAGGAGCACTCCTGAGCCTCTGCTCCACCCCAGCAGGATTCCCAGGGAGGTGTTACAGGAATTTTAAACCAGGGAGGTTTAAAGGGCTGGTGCCTTGGCAGGGATGTGTTAGGAGAACGTCATAGCAAGGGAACATCTGCAAGCAGAGACTCCCAAGGCACGAGCCTTCTCACTCGCTCTCTTTAACCCTTCAGAAATGGGATGACATTACCAGGACATCCTCTGGATTTCAGTTTCCTAAGGGATGTGGGGAGGCAGAGAGGCCAACGTGACCCACAAAGGCACAGCAGGCAGGTTCAGCTGCTCTGTGCTCCCCTGGGCTGGCCCTGACCAGTGCTGGCACATGGACAGCCCGGTGCTCCCTCTCCCACCATGTCGTGCAGAAGTGCTGAGCAGCAATCCAAGAGGAGGCCACGCTCCCTCCCCGCCCACACGTGCCTCCCGCCAGCCCAGCACACTTCCAGCTGTGCGTGACCGCCCTTCCCGGCGAGGAGCTGCTCCAGCCCCGAGCATCCTTCCCATCCATCTGGCGAGAGGCACAAGCTCGGCTCATTTCAGTTAAACCACAAACATCCTGTGTTTGCTCGGGGCTATCGCCGGCTGCCAGCGCTGCTTTGGGACCAGCTGATAACTGCACGAGAGCCCCTCGGGCACAGCGAGAGCGGCCTGCGTGCCCTCTGCCCCTCTGCCACCAAGGAGGAATGTTCCACTGGGAACTTGGGAGGCTGAGCCAGCACTGGCAAACCTGGCACCTCTTCCAACCAGCCCAGGACAGCAAAGCGTCTCCCTCCTGCTAGCAGGAAAGGCTTTGAAATCGTTTCTTTGAAGGACCAACACATACCAATCCCAGGCACAACATCCAAAACACGACTGAAATCTTCCCCAGGAGGCTGAGCACCCACAGCCCTGCACACAGAGCTTCCCCCCGCCCTGCACTGCTGAGCTCTTGTTTTCTGTGCTGGTTTTCCAGCCATGGCAGTTTGCAGAAATCACTCCCACCCTCACCAGTTTGTCCAGCACAAGGCAGTGTTTGCATCCACACATGGTGGTGTTTGGTGTGACCACCAACATCACCCAACCACGGCAAGGGCTCTCTGCTGTGCTCTGGGGCTGCTGCACAGGAGAGCGCTGCCAGAGGCACCCTGTGTTTGAGCTCTTGGTAAACACAGCTCGTAGGACATCCTCTGAGTTTTTAAACAGGCCTCCGAGAAGCCCAGCTGTGGCTTGCCCACGTGGGGATGGACAGGGACAGGAGGATGGGGCTGCCTGGGTTCGTGCAGCAACAATGAAAACATGCATCTGGGGTTGTGTGGCCTCGGAGGCGATGATTCACTGAGCAGGGGGAGAAAAGCAATGCCCCCTCGGAGGGAGTCTCCAGACTCTCCCAGCCCGCCCCAGCAGGCCCCTCTGTGGGAGTCAGGCCAGAGACTGCACAGGAAATCTTTTCTGGATTTTCAGCAAAGGCGTATTTTGGACATTTTACAAAGAAGAGGCAGATGGCAGGCCAGAAAAACTCAGCGTAATCTTTTCTTTGCTTAAAATCTTGTCCTGCACTGCCTGGCACCCATGCTGGCACCATGATTAAATGTCCTTGTTGAGCTCATCCTGGGATTTCATTCCTGCCCTCGCCAAGCAACCATTCGTGCTTCCTTGTGCACTCACATTCCATGCCCAAAACTCTGCTGTTTGTGTTGGAACATCATCAGCTATGAGCAAACCCAGGTGATCCCACGACGAGGGCCTGTAACACCCGTCATTCCCAGCTGCCTCCCTGCACTGCGCTGCTCCTTCCAAAACAAAACATTTCCCAGAGGCAACACGCCCACCTGACAAGTGCTTTTTCAACTCCTATTTATAGAACTCCTTGAAAATTCAGCTTCAAGAAAAGGCAAAAGCAGCAGCAGCCTTTTCCCAGCTGAGCCTCCTCTCCCCCCTCACAGCCTGTGCAGGAACAAGCAGCAGAGTTAGGGCACAGCTTCTCTCCCCTCACTCCCTTGTGCTTGTTAGATTCTTCCAGATCAATGATTAATTGGATTCAGACCTTTTTTCTTCTCCTTTTTGCTACTGGCACTGCACACCACGTCTCCCATACCTGAGCCCAGGAGGTTCCTCAGCAGGAGTCACCTTGCTCCAGGCCATTGGACACAGAGCAGCAGGAGAGGGTTTGATCCTGTTACAGTTTCGCTGCCAAAGGGGGTAAAAAAAACCAAACCAACCACTTTATAAAAATAAAACTTCAAAGCAACTCAAGCAGACAGCTCTCCCTTGATCCCCTTTCCAAGACAGGTTTTATGATGATGCTAAAATGCACCCTGTCTGCACAACAGACTTCACTGAATCTCATCCTGGACATGAGTTACAGTTACTTTGATATTTTCCTTAAATGTGCTGATATCCACACTCTGTGATTTAATTTCATATAACTTACATGGGGTTTTTTTCTGCAATTCTCAGATGAAATAATCTCTCACCACATTTGAAAACCTGGATTTCTGCCAGTTTCCTCAAAACAGCTACAATCTGTGTCAACTCAGTAATTTTAAATTACAGATTATTTATTTTTCTGCTCATAATACTTTTTAAAACACAGTTCAAACAGATACAGTTAGAAATTCTCCTTTTTCTAGCCCAAGATCCATTCTTATTAAGATCCTATTAAGATCCACAGACACATTTGCATTTCTTCCTGGTGTTCCAAAGTGCTTTACATAAAAATTGCAATTAAATTTAATCATTAAACATGGCATTACATTGGGTCATGTATTTAGGTAATGATAGTCTACTTACTACTACTGAAGGCAGACAGAAAAGAACTTTAGCACTGATTTAGTAATTTCAGCACGAGATTAAATTCTAAGGTTATTCAAGTCCTAATTCTGCACTTTGCCAACAAAATTCTCCTTGCTGCTGTTCAGCACACACGTTGGAGCTCTTTGTAGCTGACAGTCTCTCTGAAGAGGCAGAGCTCATTTTCTGATCAAGTGACTACTATGAACTCCCAGGATGAGTATTTTAAAACCCAAGAATGTATTAAGAGCTGTAATTGCATTTATGTCTCAGGGAAGGTTAAGAGAAGAACTCTCTCCAGCTGAAAAGCAATTTTCAGGATGAAGCCAGGGGTTGTCGCTATTTGTAAGTGAGACAGGAACAAAAATTTAAGGCCAAGTGTTAGAACAAGATACTCCCAGGAAGGAGCCTGCAAATTGTGGAACGGAACATGGGACCTCACACTTTCAACTGGAGCAGTTCAGCACCAGGTTAATAAGTCTTGAATTTTAAAAACTCTTTTATTTGCAGTCTTAGTTCTTGTCCTAGGGAGTTGGTGGCCACATCTCAATTGAAACATGCAAGGATACTGAGACGTGACAACAGACAATTTCCTAAACTGACTGAATTGTGTTAGGACTTCGTGGTAAGTAAAACACATTTGAGTTGCATAGAAATGAGACTGGTTTAGTTGTACATATGGAATTAATTTAAGAAAATGTTAGGAATTCCTTGTTACTTTTAATGAGCAAAAGTCAAAGTGCATGAAGGGGAGGAATACATACCCACGATGGAGGAGAGAGAACAATCCCTAGCACAAGAACATCCCACAGCACAACTACACCTACGGGCCCTTGGCATAAATGGTTCAGTCTATTTCCAGATCACTGTCTTCACTGTAACATGCAGATGGATTATGTATAGATGTCAGGAGCAGTAGGTCTTTTTCTGGCAGCAAACCACATTCCTGCAGAAAAGCCTCCAGGTCTACAGCAAAAAAATCTTCTCCAAGCTGATCAGTGATGCGCACAAAATTGCCAATGAGCTCCCCTGCCTTGTAGACCAGCAGAGCAGGCAGGGCATTGTTAGTGAAGCGAGTGCTGGCACCAATGAGGGAACTCTTCACTCGGCAGAATTTCACTGTTGGGTACTCAGCAGCCAAGCAGATCATGCAGCCGTTCAGGGACTCGGTGCCAGGGATATCATCTTCATAAATATGGATCATGATCAGTGTGCTCTTATGCTCTTTGTCCACAGTGTCCAGAAATGCTTCTCCACTGGTGATCTCAAACACCTGCTTGAATTGCTGCCCACTGTACAACTGCTGCCTCATCTCCTCCATCCGCTGCTTCCTGTAGCGCTGCAAGAACTCCTCATCATCCTCATCGTTGTGGATCATGTTGTATTCTTGTAAAGTCATCTAAAAAACACACACAGAGATTCCTGAAAAACATCTGCACCACTATATGGGTCACTTACATAATGAGAATGTAAAGCAAGAGGATTAATGTGGGTCACTCATTTTTAATAATGGCGAAGTGCAACCCATGAAGGCTCAAGCACTCTGTGTATTACACTCCATTCTGATCTAATTAGAAACCATGTCCAGTGGGAACAGCAATTTCAGCCCTGGGTATTCCAGTTTCCACAAGCTGCACTAATAACACAAGTGGCTGCTCCACGCTCCCACTTTAATCCAGGTTAATGGTGGCCATGTGCTTTCACCCAGCTGGGAGCGCTGATTTGGAAACTGCCTGACCTAAGATGAGCTTTCTCATCAGCTTTTCAGTTAACATTTTGTGGCACCATCGTGCCTGCAGAACTGAAATTAACAGGATTTTATGTATTTTATATCTGTTCACTTGCTTCATTAAAATTATCTGCATACAGGACACAGGAGAGCACGGCCAACTTTCATCATCTGAAGGCACAAACATGTCTGCAAATTAGTAACTCTTCTGACTACAATTCAGGGCTAGTTTACAGCCCAGCTGATTAAAATCATTCACGACCTCCAATGCCTTCAATTTCTGGAGCTCAGAGTTGAATTCTCAACACCCGCTTACTAAATACTAAATCAATAAGGGCTCCTAAGCTTGTTTCAGGCAGGGGAGGCAGCATTCACAGGTTTGCTGTACAACTCTTCATATAATCCCCTGAAGTTGAGTTATTTGATCAACAGATGAGAAATCTGGAAAAAGGTTTTGGACTTCTTTGGTATCGCAGCTAAATCACTTATTTGTTACCACAGGCAAACTAAAGTGCTGAATATTTAAGTGGCATTTTAATTCCTTTGTGCCATCCTACCTTTCCATTGATTTTTTCCTGAAGCTCTTTCTGCTTCTGCTTATCAGCCTCCTCATCCAAGTGAGACCTGCACGTCATGGACAGCTTCTTAATGAGCCGCTCCATCTCCCTGCGCTGCTCCTGCCGCTGCTCCGTTTCCAGCTGCTTAAATCTTCGCCAGTCATTAATGACTCCCTTGGGACCTGGAATTAAGTGTGGAGGCATTTCGTATCAAAAAGACAATACAATTTTACCTACCATTTACGATCAAGGAATAATTTATGAATCAGTATAACAGTGACCCTGCCATAAATGTTTTCGTAACTATGCAAAATGCTGAAATGAAATGAAAGAACTCATCTGCCATTTGCATGTCCTTGAGTTTGTATCTATCTTTTTTAATAAGAAGATTCTAGTTTATTAAACTAGGCTACTCTTATAATTGTCCCAAAGATTAATATCTGTGCTCTTGAAATAGAACCACCAGCCCACAAGAGTTCCCCTATTGTTAGCATGGCTTTCATCAGAACAAAAATAATTATATGTTATCAACCAAATTGTACAAATCAGCCTCATCTCAGCTTTCTATCCAAAGCCTGACTGCTTCAGATATAACACTGAATTCTCTCAGAGGAGAAGTCAAATGTTAAAAAAAGAACAGCTATTAAAAATAAGGTTAAACAACAGCCAGGAATTGATCACCCTCTGACTGAAATACGCACAAACCCAGGAGTTTCATTTCAAAAAATGAATTTTAGAAGAACATACAAAATTTCAATAAACAAAGGATTTACAAAAGGAGTACATTGATATGAAGATACCTGTGTTGACAGCGCTGCCATCGCTGCTGAGCTCCACCTCGCCCACACTTTCAGGAATGCTGCTCTCCCCTTCTTTATCCTCCTTCTCACTGTCTTCATCCTCACCCTCACTGCTGCTGTAATAATACTGCAGCTTCTCACCAAGCAGTTTATCATCCGCAGTAGTCATTATGCTCTAAAAACAGATTAACAAAACAGAGGATGCATCTCCGATCAAACAAACATGCATCACGACGGTCCTTTACCTCCTCAGGGCAGTTTTTAACCCCAGGAGAACACAGCCCACTCTCAAAGAGCCCTCGGTGCAGTCAGTCAGACACCTGGGTTAATTGTTAAGCCACAATTTCTGACTCAATTTAAAACCTTAGAGCCTCATCGGACAGCTCCATCAGGCCGATTCCCAGCTACTGAGTATCACTTGCATTATTTAACAATAATTTATCTGAGCTGAAAAACTATCAATGTAATTAAGTAAATTAAAGCATTCTGACCTGTATTCCTTTCCAGTCTTTCAGAGACGAGCTTCTACCAAGACCTGGAAGAAGAAATTTTAATCAAATCAGTTGATTTGGAATCACACTTGACGGTGCAGGGGTCTCCCAGCCAGCCCAGGCCGTGTGTGTGACACAGACCCTGCCATCAGCCCGTGGCACAGCCCGGTCCCCGGTTTTCCAGCCCGTGGACACAGCCCGGCTCCCGGTTTTCCAGCCCGTGGCACAGCCCGGTCCCCGGTTTTCCAGCCCGTAGATACAGCCCGGTTCCCGATTTTCCAGCCCGTAGACACAGCCCGGTTCCCGGTTTTCCAGCCCGTAGACACAGCCCGGTTCCCGGTTTTCCAGCCCGTGGCACAGCCCGGTTCCCGGTTTTCCAGCCCGTGGCACAGCCCGGTTCCCAGTTTCCCTGCCGAACGCTGCAGGTTCCGCGGGACCTAACCCCAGATTCAGCCGATTACAGAGCCAGATGGCCCGGGATTACCGGGACCGCCCCGCGGCGGGGCCGGGCCTGGGGCGGGACACGCTCGGCCGGGGCCGGTGAGACCCGCGGGCCCCGAGCGAAGCGGCGCAGCTCCCACCGCCCGTCCCGGCCGCCCCCGCCCCAGGCCCCGG
>VZTG01001554.1:56694-82245 GCA_013397845.1 Melanocharis versteri
GGCTCCGCCGCTCCCCCCGGCCCCCCCAGCCCCCGCTGACGACAAACAGCTCGTTAAGGTGGACAAATAATTTTTATTCGTGCATGCAAATACATGTCAATACTGCAAACTTCTTCCATCGAGTCTCTCAAACACCGAACCGGGATGCTCTATCCGTGCCCAGCCAAAGCTACAACCTCTGCACGTCAGTGCTACAGCGACACACGGGCCCCGCCGGGGCCCCCCTACTCTAACACGAAGGGAAACATTACCATTGGGAATCAAAACCGAAATAAACGGAATAGAATTTACTCCCCCATATATCCCCATTTCATTTTACAGATTTTTTTTTTCTTTAAATTATAGTTTTAAATAGAAGCTGAGAATGCGCCATAAAAATGAGCATTAAATCCATCGTAGCGATGGTGCCTGCTTTATACATGATGGGTGTACACCATCTTTTATTTCATTTACATTTCAATCGAACAATAGATTTGCAAAGAAAATGTCTAATACAGACGTAAAAATATTCACACTAGAGCTTCACAATCGGTTGTACAATTGACAAACAGGCCTCTTTTCCCAAACTTTCCAGCTAAGCAAATTTATAAAATGTAATCAATGCAACAAGAAAAAAAAATTTTCTTTAAAACTTCCAGGGAAAAGAATACGCAGTAAACAGTATCAATGCGACAGCAGATGCTGCAAGCTAACCACAATACTTCGGAGTGGCTGTACAGTGGGTATGTGCAGTACAAATCAAAGCCACGTGTGTTGTATCACAACTACTGTATAATGTACTTGTTTGCCCAGCTAAGAAAACGCATGCATTCCCATGCCTTGGGTAACGGAGATCTACTCTGGAGAAATCCATGGGCTATGTGCAAATGACCTTGGCTTTTGGCAGTAAGAAACGCAGCCAGGCTCTGCTTTATTTTAGCTTTTACAGCAAAATCTTGAGTGATTAAAAGCTTCCACAAGCATCCTCAAATAATGGGGTGTAGAACTGTGTTTGGGCATTGGGGACTTTGATTATTCAGATTTGTTTCATCTCATCAGTGACAGTTTTGGAGGTTTTTCCCCCCTTGTCTGCTCCCTTGCCAGCAAAGGGATGCAGGGGGATGACTACTGCCAAAGTCAGCTGCTCATTTATACTGGGAAATTGGGTCATTTAGAAAAGCACATTTATTGTGTTCTGCTTGCAGAAGAGGTCCCTCAATGAGAGGGAAATTCCTAACAAAGGGATTAAACTACAACATAAAAATGGACTTTTACATCCTATAGATCATCTGATCATTTCTCATTTTGTTACACTCTCAAATTCAACACCTTCCTTTAATACCAGTCTGATAATTAATGAAAAGTCTGTTCACAAATATGATCAAGGAGCTGCTGGCATACAGTGTTTATGTACAGCAACAGGTACAACTTGACAACTTGTGCTTTAAAAAAGCAAACAAAACCAATGTTTGGAACTATTCTGAGTTTAGATTGAGTTATTTTAAGCGTTCTTTCCTCAGCTGTTTCTGACCACTGTGCATTATTTTGTACCTCATCCAGCCTAGTACACTATTATACAAGAACAGCATTCAGCTCTTGAGTACAGGAGAAATTAAAATTTCAATTGAGTTATCAAAGCAGTAAAACCTTCCAAATTAGACTTCTACAAAGAGCTTAATTAAGAGCTTATTTAACATAATCAGCTGTGTACAACTGTTTTCTTTTTCCTAAATCAACTGCCAAACTTCAGTGTCCCTGTACTAGACTACCAAGAACCAACGCCAGTTTGCTTTGCAAAGAGTCTAACCTTGCCTTTGAAGGGTCTAGTATACATTCTACAATGCAAAATCTGCATAAACACTAAGATTCATTTCTTGTCACCTGTTTACAGGAACAAAATATCAGTAGCAGGGCAATCACTCTGCTCTAAGTATATGTTAAGAATGTACAGATAGTTACTTTCTCACACAAGCATTCTCCCAGCACAAGCATTAGTCTCTATTAAGACCTATGTGGGAAATGAGGCAAACCAAGGAATGAATCCAGGTAGTGAGGCAACACAATTAAACTTAGATACTAATAATTCCTGTCTCTCTTGCATGTGAAATCCCTGCTGTACCCCTAATGGGGAAAAAAAAAATAACCAAACCAAACCAACCCAAAATGCTTGTCCAAGCAAAGCAAAAGAGCCAATCTCTTTCCCCGATCTGCTACGGGCCTTCTTTTCTGACAGCACAGTAAGTTAGGCCAAAACCTAAACGGGCATCACTGCTACTGACACACAAAGGTAAGTCACTCTCTCTCAGTGTCAGAAAATAAGCCCTTTCATAGCCCAAAGGCACCTGATTTACAACTAACAAATGAATACATACTTGTTTGTAAAGGGTCAAGGGCTGAAACTTCAAAGGAAGCCAGAGCCAGGTGTTCCCACCTGCAGCTTCTTCTCCCTGTCAGGGCACTGGAGGGCATTAGTTTCATGGCAAAAACCACATAGTCAGTGTTAAAACCGTAAGACAAAGCTGGCATGCTGTTAAACCCCCAAATAATTCTTTTGCCTGTCATTGTAGGTTAAAAATTCAACTAGAAAACTCTAGCCTCAGTTGAGAACCAACTTTCCATATGAAGCGTATGGTCACCCTAGAGAACTGCTCTATCACGGGACCTCCTGCTGCAGACAAGAGTCTAGAGATACATTTGTTCTTAAATATGCCAAGAACTTGGCAGGAATATGTCAGGCTTATGTCATTTCACTGGACAAACAGGCAAATGTGTGTAAGCAGCTTATCCCAACCCCCTCCAGCAGAGCACAACCAAGTTTTTAAAATTGCCATTTTAAAATTAAAAAGTTAAGGTAAATACACAATCAATTTATGTAGTATATATTCACCCTCAGATCATGCTGAAGATGTTCTGTGGAGTTCTGGTGCACAGAGGGCTCTTTCCCTGAGGGCAAATAAGGACTTCTCAAACCTTTATATTTTCTCTATTTTTGTAACAAAATAGCAATTTAAAATTTAAAAATCTTTTAAAAAAATTACATCACCTTCAACATGGAAGATCTCACTGTTTAAATATCCATGAAAGAGACATACTTGTTTGCATATCTGTTTTGGAACTACATTGTACAGCAAATAATAGTATCTCAGAAGCATTTCAAAAGTAATATAAATTCGTATTTACAGAATGGTCTTGGTATAAAATATACAACAATCATATTTATGTCTAACATTCTAAGTTAAAGTTAACATCAATAGGAAATAAGTTAAGGTGACAAAGGTGGTCTGGTTCTTGTATCCATTCACTTCACGTAGCGAGTGAAAGAAGCGTCAGTCTAACCCTAGAGTGAGGTGGCACTGGCTGGAGAAGGTACAGCAACAGCCAAAGGAAACTAAGAAAAGACTACTTGACTGTTTTTCTACATACATTCCTTGACATTGGAGTATTAAATAGATGTGTAAGATCTTCCATACTGACACCAGAATATCAAAACTAACCCTTGGATTTGCAGGTATATTTACAACATAATTATTTCATGGATAGGTTCGTTAGGAGAGATATCAAACACCAATATTTACTTAGTCTAATCAGTAACCCTCAGGGAAATGCCAACCCCCACCCCCCAGAAGCGTGCACAAAACAGTTATCAAAATCTTACCCGACCACATAGCTGTGATTTTGTAAAATAACAACTCAGACGACCAGTAACATGATCCTCTTTAAGCATTTTGCTAGCAGGAAAAGCCCTTACATGCAGTACACCTGGTGAAAGATCAGCTTGGCTTAAAATATTCCAGTACAATTTTCAGAGTAAACAACTTCACAGAAGTTAATAAAAACATAAAAAAATGTAAAACTTGTCACAAAGAAAAGTAAGAGGACAAACAAGAAGACAGTAATCATCAGGAGGGAGAGTCCTGCTTTCTTAGAAGAAAAAAAAAAAAGTGGATTTTTAAGCTTCTCAAAAAAATATGCCCAGGGCTCTAGTTCATGTGTATTTATGAAAACCAATTTTCAGTTGACATGTCTAACATGATTCTCAGTCACCTCTTAACAGGGCATAAATTCATACAGTTTTCAGTACTCTGAAGGTCAGATAATGCTATCTCATCGTATTTTCAAGGTCTTTGAAAATAAGTTGCCACTGAATAAACAAAAATTAAACCTGAATACAAGATTATGATTAAAAACATTTAACAAAGGTAATTACAACCACCTTAAATTCCCAATATTTAGTTTAAATTAAAAACAAAACAGTACAAAAAACAGCAATACCATCTTGTTAGTCAGTGCAAACACTAGATACAGGGTTTTCAAAGGAAAGCCAAGAGCACCTGATACTTTTTGCCAAGTCATCTGGATCCTATAATCTCCAAGTTGAGAACTATTAATGAAAAAAAGAAAAAGAAGAAGAAAAAAACCCAAAATTGCTGTTACATTAGTGCATAACCTCTCAAAATCGTTGAAAATTGTTTCATGTATAGCTTGGGGAAATCAATACCTAGTACATTAGCTGGAGGACTTAGGCACTTGATTCACTTCTGGTAACTTTACTTGGACAAGTAGCCTGTGTATGTGTACCTACAGTACTAAAGCAGAAACTGGGGGGGATGGAAACCAAAAGCTGCAGCAAAGCACTGCCCCACAGACCTGCAAATAACGCAGCAGTGCAAAGCTGATGGTGTGTTAACCCTGTAAAAGCCTCAAGTCCAAATCTCCACCTCTCAGTCTTCCAACAGGAAACAAGACTCCATGCAAAGTTCCACAACTAAAGAAAAAGCAGCTGCAACAAGACACAAGTTTCTTCTCTCGTGAAACAAAATAGAGACAAATAAGTTAGTCTTCCTTTCACTAGATGTATCATCGTAGGATCCTGCTAGTTTAAATAACTGAGTTGTTAGTTTTCTACAGAAGCCATTTTCAACAAGAATGGCTCAGATACCGCACCGGATTGCTACAAACTCATAAAAAGCTGCTTTAAGCTTAAGTAAAACAATGTCCAAATTCCATTCATTTGTGGAAAGTGAACGCCTTACCCTACCTAAAGTAAGTTTATTTTTTTCTTCAGAATGCTAATGCGAGAGGGGCTTGAAGTATCAAAGAGTCCACAGGAAATGCATGACCCCAATATTATTTTTTTTAAAAAAAATATACATTATATAATATATATTATATATATAAAAAGCTAGTGTAAATGCTTCCATGGTGTGGTCACAAGCTGGAAAGATGAATGCCTTTCAGCTGTTAACCATCCTGCCATTTGCAACAGGCTTTAAAAAGTCATTTTTATCCTCAGACATAATGTGAGCAGTTTTCAAAATGAGGCTGCCAACACTGACTGATGTGCTGATGGGCAGGCAGCTTGCATTGCTAACAGATGTTGTGATCGGCTGACTGAAGCAAGAAGTTACGGGCAGGATTGTTTTCTGCTCCTCCCTGAGGAGAAAAATAAGTTACACAAATATTAAACAAGGACATGCACAAGTATCCGGAACTGAATTGTGTGCATTAAATAAATACTGACATAAACTCATTTTTAGCGACAGGCTAAACGTCTTCCTCTGGAATGGTACGCTCGAGATGTTAAAGTAGTCTGCCTCATTTTCAAAGGCTGCTTTACTCATTAAAGACTACAGAACATATAAACCTAAAATAGTGTGTTTCAAAATCTACCTCTCCACGGAGATCTGTGCAAACAGTCCGCCATTTAACCTTTTGAAGTTTTTCTTAATTTCTGTTAACTATAAAAATATTCTGCATTTTTTTGCTTACTGACTGTGAAAGGTATTTTGAACAGCTGTGACACGTTTCAGTGTGTACAATTACAACGATGCATACGAACAATGGTACCAGCCTGGGACCTTCAGCTTTGTGGCCTAATTCTATTCCTTAACAGGTTCTTCTCACTCCACCATGTACAAACAATGCAGATGTCTAATCCAAGTCTGAGCAGGTACGTAGTTCATCCTCACACAATCATGCTTCCACTATTCTGATGCTGCTGTTTGTCTAACACTGGCAGACACTGCTGTTTTGTCTAACACTCACAGAATCACAAGGTCTTCACCTAAACTTTGTCTCTTCTGTTCCATAGATTCTTTCTGGTGCTGCTTTAGCAGATGCCCATTCTCTACAGTTGTTCCATTAAGCAGCTGATCCTCTTGGGAGCTAATCCCTAGCTGTATGTCCAGAATCTCCTACAAGAGAAAAGAATAAATGCCCATCAGCTCTGTCCCTACCAACTTTACATTTTCCTATTAAGTTCCTCTACATTAAGCTAATGGAAATGGGAGTCTGATCATAAAACTCCTTAATTTTATGTCACACTGTTGGAACGTCTACCACATTTCACTAAAGGAAAAGCCAATTATTCAAAGATGGCTGTGAATGACAAGAGCAGTATAAATTGTGAGCTGTTTTTAACTTCACTAGTATTAACTGCCAGGTACCCGAGTGAGAAGTACAAGACCCCAAGTGTTAAATAAGGGGAATGCTGGATGTCATTACTAGGACTAAAACCAAAAGGCTTTGCTATCAGCACACTGATCTATAAAGGCTAATAGGACGCAGTGACCTCTTTAGACACACAGATTTTTGTACTCACTTCTATCTGTTCACCTTGCCCATCAGGTTCGTCTGTATCGAGGGCTGATAGCTCCAACTCAATGTCTCGGTCTGGCTTTGTGTCTGCACAGTCTTCAGGATAATCAGTCTAAAAAAGAATTAATACGTTCTCTAAATATGAAGTTGGCTTTTCACCTGCTTCACACAACACTGGAGTATTAAAGTGAAAACAGAAGATGCATTTCTAGCACACATTTCTATAATACAAGAGAGCTAGTCAGACAAAAAATGAACTTCAGGTATAGACAACATTGGATACAAGGCTAAATCTAATCACAACAAAGGACTGAAACACAGATAAAATGAACACTGAAGCAGAAATCTGAATAGAGTCCATTGGGAAAATGATTAGATTTATAACACGTACAAATAGACAAAAACTAATGATTGCATGAAAATGATTGTCACGTTCTTCTCACTTTGCAAATGCATGTTTGGAGCAGCAGCATGGCAGGTGCACCTGCCTAATCTCAGGGAAACAACTGAGTGCAACAACAGCGACTTAACTTGCATGGAATGTGCTATAAATATTTGGGAGTGTTAAAATTAAAACTAAGTTTCAACTCTTAGTTAAAATTCATGCGCTTCTGTATATATGTAAACAAACACCCTCAAAGATTTGTTTCATCCCAATTACCCCTTTCTTTACCTCACCATTCCTCAAATCAATTTCCTTGCTTAAAAGATTTAAGGTAAGACGACTGCCTTCATCTAGAGAATTCCACTTCTGCTGCATGGCAAGTGCATTTGCCTCTCTCTGAAGGAGTAAGGAGTTGCTTTTGGCCTATGGAAAGAAACAGATCAGTTACCAATCACTACACCTAAACCATGGGTGGTCAGATGGCTACACTAAGAAAACTTATTTAAAAGCACCTTACCAAACAATTTCTTTTAAATTAAAAAACCCTCATGGTATAATAACTGGTCTTACCTGCTGTAATTCAATACTCAGTAGATCTCCAGTGCTGGAATGCTTTCTGTGACCAGACAAATCTGTAACTATGAACCTGTCCCTTTAAAAGAAAGAAGGCAAAACTAGGAATTAAAAACAAGTTCTCTAAATCAAACATCCTGTAACTTCATCAGTCTATCAATGTTAGATTTTTGGACAGAAACTAGATGTGATTAGGACAACGTGTTCTTCACCTTCACTGTGGCTCATAATACTTCAAGGCATTGTATGAAGCAAATATCCCTATTTTACACATGGGTAAGATGTGGCAAGAAAACCTGAAACTACTCAAAATTTTGACATGACAACTTGGCAGTACCTGACTGCAGTTCTTTGATAGGTCTCTCAAGGGACACACTGCTAGTAACTGTGCACTATTAACTGCATAAAGTATTAAAGACTACAGAAGTTTTAACCTAGTTTTTACCAAGGCTTTATGCTGGATAGGTAAAAAGTCTTTTACTTTAAAATTAAGAATGTCTATTAATAGACATTCCAGATTCCCCCCACACGCTGAGGACTTTGAAGAACTGCAAGCTACAGGGAAAGCTTTGAACAGAGCTCGGGAAGGAGTCCGTACCGTTCCGCATAACGTGCTGAGGAGGCAGAATCCGAGCCATAGGCACTCCATCTTGAGTCTACAGCATTGACATAAGGGACATAATCTGTAAAAGAATTAAGATACCAGTCACTATCTTCTCTGTTCTTCAGTGGGATACACACGTTCTTTAGCTCTTTGCATTTCATAGCTGCAGTAAGCACAAAGAGGATGAAATGCTCACGGTGTGTATAAACGATGAATTCTTGCCACACAAAGCCTGTACTTGTACCTGATACACTGATGGGCTTAGTAGCACTTCCTTGGGAAGCAGTGGCCTGGATTGGATCTGTCGTGTGATAGCCTGTGCGGGATGACCTGGAGATTGCACCCCACTTGGAGATGATGGGTCCATCGCTGAACGGGATTATAGGATCTTCCTCCTTCGCCCTTCTCTGCGTTTCAAATAAATGCACTCTCCTTTTAACATCCCCGCTGTCCAAATCCTACAGATTCAGGAGACAGGAGGTACATGGACTCATTTGAGGTTATGCACATTCTTCAGCTGGCCAGTAACTCTCTCATTACTGTTGCCTATTTACAAAACTGGGAAAGGATATTCCAAACAACTTCAAATGAGCAGAACTACTTTAAAATTCTAATAATGGAAGCTATCACCTTTTCTTATAAAAAAAGGCTGGTTTAACCAAACAGAAGACACTTCAGCATGTAAGGATCATCACACTAATGAGAGAACATGCAGAAAACCCCTACCATTAACACGGCATTGGAATTGGCAATCACATCCTTGGGCTCTGAGTCGATAGCATTTATACAAGAGCCAATAGTGCCACAAGACCACGGTGAATAGTGAGAGAGATGGTCTTCCTCAAATTTAGTTCCACTCAAATCACTGACACTCTCTGAGAACTACAGAAAAGGGAATAAATAAGCAATGAATAATAAAAAACAGGGAATTCAGTTTTAAAATGAGAAGATAATTAAATAGCAGCAAATGTATCTCAAAAGTCAATCAAGGAGTTCCAGCCATATTCAAGACTTGACTTGGGGACAACATAAGCCATTTTGTCAAATTTTAAACCAGTGCCCTTGGCAGCTGTCAGAGGGCAAACTTTGCCATACAAATATCTGCCTGGCCTGCCAAGATGAGAGACTGGAATCTGTGTTAGTGTCAGGTTTCTTTAGGCAAATACATACAGTAACTCACTGAGAGGAAGCCGTGCACTTTCCTTTAATGTATTAGCCAGTGGTAAATAGAAATACAACTTACAACCCTCCAACCTGGGTGAAGATGACTAAATCCTGATCCACCTTGAATGCAAGCATAAGGCACTTCAGGTACACCTACAAGATCTGATCTGAATAATCATTTTTAGCACCTTAAAAATCACCAGACAAACTGTCAAACCACAGCTAAGAGTGCCTGGCACAGTGGTTTTCAAACTAGTTTCTTGGATGCATCTAATTTAGAGAGATAGAATAAAATACTTAAAAGTTTTTTTTCTTCAAAAGCACACAATTGCTATTTCTTGAGTTCCCCTTCTTCTTCACAGGACTTACACAGAAGTACACAATGTCCTACCAATGGCTTTTGCCACTTTAAAGGGAATGTATTCTTTGGGACTTGATGAGCACTTCAAGTTTGATTCAGGCTACTCATCAAGTCAAAGCCATTTGGAGTATCAAAGGCAATGTACTTTTTAGTGGAAAACACAACTGCTGTTCCCTACACAAAAACCTGGAGATTCACAAAGTGAGTTCAGTAAAACTACATTTCATTTAGTGAGGCTGAATTGAATCACTTCACTTCTTGACCTTTTTTCTGCAGTCATGTTTAGCATCACCTTAATACCACATTGAATGCATCATTATTAGGTATTACTTTCCTTTTGCTTGAAGATTAATTTAATTTTATGAACAATAAATGGCAGGTTGAAAATCTTTATAGAAATATTAAATGACATCTTACAGAAACAGGAAGGGAAAATAAAGAGGTTCTTTGGCTTCCCACCTCTGTGCTGAAATCTACACTGAAGAGAGGAGAAGGTGGTGTTGGAGATGGTGTTGCCATAGGAAGGGTTGACGATACCAGAGGAGTTTTCTGCGTGTGGTACTGTGCCCATTGCTCCGGCTTCCGTCTCAGCTGTTCATCATAACCAGTCTTCAAATGACCACAAGGCTCCTAGAAAGAATAAATACAGGGCTGGATATCCCATCACACTCTAATCAGAAGGCATGGGACACACTCGGATCCCCAAATTTCCTTGGGTCTGTAACCCTCCACTGATATCACTTGAAGAATTTCACAAGAATTTGTAGGCCCACATACGGCAACTCAAATCTTAAATATGCAAGTAATTCAAGAAACATACATGGCCATTAAAAAGGTGAATGGGCTCTAGTCCTGATGCAGATTAGAGTGGTCTGTTTCGCAAGCTCATTTTAAGCTTAAAAACAAAACAAGAACTTTGTCCAAGTCACATGTCTCGATCACTCTAATAAACAGGTCTATGCTAATTATTTACCAACTTTCCAGTAATGACCTTCAGAACCAAATCTGCATAGAGCCTTCCCTTCCTGGCTCTCACTCACCCTTGGTAAAGGCACAGTCCTCTGCTCGTTTGGAGGTTGACAAGCCACAGAGTAATACCCATCCAGAGAGTTGTACCTCTCCCGTAATGATGTCTGACAGACAGGTGAGTGCATCACGTCCATGGGAGGTAAAGAATTGCTCCTAATAATATCATCTCGTGGGTACATCTGTGGGCGCCAGATGCGCCTGCTGTCATAAACTGGAGCATACATTCCAGAGGGGACAGGAGGGACTGGTCCATACGGCTGCGGAGGAGGAGGCTGGTAGGGAGAATTCAGTCGATCCCGAGGGGGAAACGTGCTATAATGATCGGCATACGGCACGGAAGCAGGTGGGAGGGAGGATTCTGGAACGTTATTGGACCTCACAAAGCGAGGAACACAGGGAGCCACACCAGCTGGCACTGTTGGAGGTGCTGGATAGTACCCTTAAAAATTGGAAAAAGGCGTATTTAATGCAACCACAAATGACCCAAAATTTTACACCTTCTAAAACTGTGAATAGCATTGACAAGTACCTTTAGAGAATGAGGAGTCACACTTTATAAACCTCTTACTGACCCTACTACGTTTCTGTTAAGTATCATTTCATGTAGGACAACCACACTTGCACATGCAGGGCTGGCCCTTCACCAACCGGACCCAGTTCGGAAAATATTGCTCCTATGTACTGTGGCGTAACTGTGTTACTGAAAACACAGGATCTTAAGCAATTCTTTATATAGGAAGTTAAAATAGTTCTCTCTAATACTGCTAAAAAATAAAAAGTCTATGAATAACCATTTCACACTTGACTTATTGTTCTTTCTTTTGAGAGGACTGCCTGAACACCTCTACCTTTTGAGAGCTTGTCAATGACTCAGTGCTGTAAACCACAATTGTTTGCTTGAATATAAACATGCACAGTGCAACCTAAAAAGATAACTGGAACATATGGAAAACATTTCAGCAAGCACAAAGATGTGTAAGCCTCCCAGCAGAAGCATGCTATGCCTCTGAATCCTGCCCATGGATACCCTCATGGATAGGCCATGGCAAGAGCACGCCTTAATGAAAGCAATTAAATGCTAACAAAGGAAAAAGGACATGAAAGACCTTGAGGTTCAAGTTCTTCTGGAGGCTGAAGTATAAGCTGCATGATATACAGCACACAAAGGCAAGAACCCCCAACCCTGGGAGCAAACTGCAAGTCCCTCACACAGCCAGCAATGAACAAGATTAGTATTCCATTAAGTGAAGATTCAGCTGATATTTAATAAAAATAAAATAAAATAGACATCAACAAAACAGACACAAAAATTATTTCTCAGAATTTGGGCTTTTCCAGAGAACAGTTCAGAACTATTTTTTACTCAGTGCTCATCTCACTCACCTGTCTGTGGGTACTGTGGAACTTCATATGACAGCTGAGTCCTGGGATCTTGGAAATATTGAACATTATCAGAATGTGGAGGGTAGACGGGTACTCTGGGAACAAACGGGCTGGATTTTGGAGGCACAGAATTAACTTCTGTTCCAATATTAGGAGGACCAGCTGAGGTAGCTGCTGCCTGGCTTACAGGAGTCTTGGGTGGAGAACCAATTTTACTGAAAAGAATTACCAAGAAACCATTAAGCAGATCTTCACTTATTTCAGTTAGTCACCTCTTCGTGTACACTCCCATGTAACATGGAAATTTGGGCCTCGTCATTTCCTCTGGAATTCTGTTTTTCATACCCCAAACTGATGCTACATCTTAGACTTTCTCCTAGGAGAACTCAAAAGCGGACATAAATGTTTTGATACCCTTTGTAAGTGTATTCTGGTACAGAAAAAGGCTTTGAAAAACTGCTGTGAGACTCACTGCTTCCTGCAGAATTACCTAAGAAGTTTTAAGTGAAAACCCCAAAACTAGAAGGTTTCTAGGAAGTACATGCTATGTGGGTCCTTCTTGGTTTCAGGAAATGTCAAATTTTGGGTACAATTTATTGCATGTAATAACATATTTGTACATAATAACCCAATAGTATGTAATAAGTGCATAATTTATTTGTATGCCATAACTTTTTATTTTTATGTAATAACCCAAGAGTAACTAAGATACCAGGCTGAGAACAACCGAGTAAGAGATAAAGGGACAGATAGCATTCTGTGTATGTTGCACATGAGTTTTGAACAGCTAAAACAATGGGTGCTGGCTGGGATACCCTGAACCCAGACTTTGTGTGACTGTACCTGCACTGCACTGCACGACCTCACACAGCTCTGCAGCCACTGAGCACCAGCAACTACCGCAAGTCAGGACCACATTTCAGTATCTGTTAGCCACCCACAAACTACATCTAGTATTTTAGATAATCTAAAAGCAAGATGTTCTGTTTAATTGTCTCGATGTAAAAAAAGTCACCTACTTTTCAGGAAGTGATTCCGTGGGGGACCCAGAAGCATTCTGGCCATTGGCTCCAGTCTTCCCTCCCTTCTTGGTGTTCTCCAGAGCTCTCAGGGAGGTGTCTGCACAGCGGGGGATCAGCTGGGGAACCCCAGTTTCTAGATTAGCTATTCCATTAGTACTTGGCACCATCTTGCCCGTTGCCTCAGGGCTTCCTATGACAGAGATCACGTTTCCCGTTGTGGTTGAGACGGTGCTGTTTACGCCAACTTTATTTAGAAGGGGGAATGTTCTCACTGTTGCACTGATTTTTTTGTTCCTCAAGCGATATCTACAAAAAAACATGTGCAAACACACAAAAGACAAGATGGTATAAAAAGTGCTCATTGTGAAGTTTAATGGATTCGCAAAACTAGAAGAAAGAAGGGACTGAGAAGAACACAACACCAAAAAATTACAAACTTATTTTCAAAAATTGGAACCCAAAATCATTTCTCCTCTTACAAGACCCATTCTGCAGTTCTTTGAAAATGCATTTGGGTGAAAACAGCTTCAAGAATGTAGAGCTGCATACTGTTCAATAACTCAGTTTATTCCTTAATCAATTAAAATTTAATTAACATTCTCTCTTGTAGGTGATATAACCAATCCTTGAAAGACACTGAGCTTAGACTCAGTTGCAGGAAAGGAAATTTTACCTCATACGGGATAAAATAAAAAATAAAACTGGAATTAGTCTGCAGGCACTGCTTTGCTGTACCTTCAATTTCATATAACGAATTGTCATGTCAAGAGTCACAAATCCTTCCGAATTAATGAACGTATGGAGGAGAATGTTTTCAAAAATCTCTGTAGATTGCTTGGATTTAAATTAAAGGGAGAAAAAAAAAGACAAAGGAAAAAGTCTCCCACACTCACTTTTCAAGCTCTTCCTGAGAATGAGCAAATGTACAGTTTGTTCCTCTTGGACATCCCCCTTGCTGTCGAAGGTCTCGGCACATACTTGTTTTGTATTTGCTATTTGGTTGTGGCTTTAAAAAGAACAACAAACAAAAACCACAAGATATTCCTCTTACCATCTATCAGACATTCACATAAGGCTTAAAATACAGAAAATACATCCATGGTATGTTTCTACATTTTGCATTTTTAATCAGAAAAACAAGGACATTCCTTGTTGAGGGGCTAAGTTGTCCTTGTATGGATCTCACTACGGCCAGCTCTGCTGCACTCTATATTCACAAGTGTTAGGTTCTCAAAATCTGAATGCAGTAAATAACAGTATCATCAATTACCCCACAGGAAAGGCCATAAATATTTCAAATCAACAGTAATTTTTCAAAGTGGCATCTCCCAGTAAATGTAAATTAAGACATAATTAAATGATCAAGGCTGGTTACCTGTGGAGTTTCATGGCCTTTTCTACTGTAATTCTGAATGAAATCCACCAGCCCATGGACCACAGTCTTTACAGCGACCATCGCATTTTCCAGCTGCTCCCATGTTGGAGATGCTGCATCTAAAATTATGAAAAGCAGGGTTGTCACTCTGCCATTAATTCCAGCAGCATTATAAATAAGAGGCAAATCTCGTGTTACTTTACAACACCAAGTACTAGGACAGAACTCAGAGAGCCCTGAAGAAGAGTTCATTATGTTCATTCATGGGAATTTTGAATCCAGGAATGAAGGTTATCATCTTAATAATTTATTTTGCTAGATATGAAGAATACCAAGGAAAGTTTAAAAAGCTTGGTTTGCATACCTGGATTTGGATCTATGTTTGCCAGAAGCTCTAAATGAGGCCTCAGCCTGTTTAAGTTTGCAGGATCCCCTGTGCGCTGCAAGACAATTGTCAACTCTTGTACACTCTTAGCAAAAGATTCTGGAGATTGAAGCTGAAAAGAAAGGGAGCATTAGTATGCTGCATCTTACAGCTGTGAATTACTAATCTTAAAAAGATATTAATGACATTGGTTCCTAAATGCAATATATGGTGTCTTCAGATGGCATATAGAGAGGATCAGTGGAGAGAAATTTTATTTCTCAACTCAGAATCTGCCCTATGAAGCTTCATCATAAGACACCAAAAAGTTAATTAAAGTACTTCATTTGATGAATATGCTACATCAGGGAAAAAAACTTCAGTCTAGTTTTGATTAATATTTGACAGGACTACGAACAAAAAGTTAATTAATGGAGTTCTTTGATTTTTATTGTAACATTTCATAGTCAAAACTTCTCCTACAAAGATACTAAAATCATCCCTTTGACAAACCTTGTCAATAATGGATTGCATGTGTGATTTATGTGCCAGGTCTCCATAAAGAAGGGAAGACCACTGTTCTGGTGATATTCGAAGTCCTGCTTCCATAGCAATGTGAACAATTTGGGCATCGTGTTCTCTCCGCAAAGCCTCGTAACTCCGGAACTCTTCTTTAAGCTGCATCAGAGAAGAATCTTCATCCCTTTTAGTGACCTAATAAATAGTAATAGTTAAACATCTCCTCTTTAACAAAAAATCTCCATGTCCATCATAAAAAGACAGTTGCACAGCACAAACCACAAGAGTGGTGTTTTACCTTAAAGCATGATGCTCTATACAGTAGCTGCACAACATGACCAATGCTTGTTTTAGAGGCCTGAGGAAATCTTGGTTCCAGCCTTTGCACAACAAAAAGTACCAGAACTTTTCTTGAGAGTGCAGAGCCATCTTCCAGTGCCAGTAATACAAGTTTCAGTGCCTCCTCTTGCATAGCTTTAACACACAAAAATGAAAGTTAAATATATTCCAGAAAACAGCAAGGCTACTGTTCTTGAACAGATAAGCAGGAGCATCTGAATCATCTTGAATGTAATTCCTTGCAGCTTTTTACTTTACTAAAAGAAAGCCTTGCAAACTCTTAAAAGAAGTTGCTAGTTTAGAAGAAATATTTAGAATCAAGAGAGGACAACTTCCATCTTAAACAGAATTTCCTTCTTGTTTCTGTACTTGCTTCAGCAGCATTCTTAACTATGAATTTGTTTTCTATCAGAGATATAAATGTGATCATTATAAATTTCAAAAGTATGCTGCAGCTGAGGTTAGGCTGATTGTATTGACAGCTATTCAATTCCAATCACAGGCAGCAGTGCAGGCAGCCTGCTACACTGACACTGCATTACAAACTGTGCACAGCATGTGCTTATTGACTCCTCTTTGCCAGGATTTTTGAAATACTTCCTCCCAGTTTCAAAGAACATTTAATGGAGCAGCAGGGGAAACAACCAAAAACTTTAAGCCAGTAGATTTTTCTAGTATCTGGGGCTTTTTTCCCCCCCTTCTCTCTCCTTCTAGCAGAACATCTTTAACTGAACAGAAGAAATTTCAAAAACTTTTGTTAAGGAAAGGTACAGCTAAATATATTCTGTTACAGATGTACCTTACCTGGTCCTAGAAACTGGCACCCTCGTGCCCTGACAGCAGCCCAAAGATTGGCAGAAAGCTGCTGAGGATTTTGGTGCTGCAGGATGAGCTCTGTGACAGTTCTCTCTCCCAGGGACCGAGCTGCCCTCATGGCTCTGACCCGACCCTCCTCCTCCACCAGCTGACAATTCACCAGTGTCACAAGCTTCCTCTGCATGGGACGGCTCAGTGCACTCTGATTCAAGCTTGCAACACCTTCAGAGAAAGGGAGAAAAGGCAAAGCAGTGTTTCTGATCAAATTCATCTGAGTGAGACAAAAAAAATGTCAAATAGTGTATGTCATTCTTTAGGACTTGGATACCAGTCACAGGTACCTCCCCTTGTCTTAGGCAACTCTGTGTAATTCTTTATCAAAAAGAACTTTAATTAAAATCTTGAACTGACATCAAAGCCATCCTTTGGGGAAAGTTCAGCTTTAGTACAAAGTTAGCCCCAAGGCAGTATTATTAAATAGAGTATTTTGTAAACTTAAAATAAAAAAACCACAAACAAGTGTCACAAGTGTGAATAAGCTTTTAAAGACACAAGGGCAATTTTATTAGAAAAATGAGAGTATTATCTCACTGACATTTACAATCAGTGCTGAAAACACAACACTGTAAAAAGCAAGCTACATCAAATTCCACTGCTCAGCAGAGACTCACCTTTTCCTCCACTTAATGGCTTTAAGTAGAGTGCCAAATCCTCAACACATTTCTTTGCTACTTCATAATGTTTGTTCTCTCCTACATTACTCAACTTTACTGTCTGATGATCAGGTACCTAAAAAAATGCAAGGGGGAGGAAGGGGGAGAAGAATTACATACACCTGGCTGACCTCTCTGGTGGTACCCACATCACCATTAATTACATAACACTGCAGATGTGCACTGCTCTGAGAGCAGGGAAACACAGGACCCACCCAGGGCATGTACATGGCATAAGGAACAACAAAAAGGGCCCAAGATGAGGATTAGGGTGATGAAAGATGGTTTTTGTTATTACTCAACACTTTAAAAACAGAAGTAGGGTAGAAAACAATAACCAAGGTCTAAAAGATGAAGAACACAAGACCTGAGAAGGTGATCTGTATGCCAGATCAGCATGATTCACTACAGACACACAAAGCAGCTGTAAGACAAAATTAACTAGCAAGAATACAATAAAGCAAAGTTAAAAAAAAATTTAAGCATCATTTGGGCATGCTGAAATCTTCCAAGAGAAGAAGCAGGAAACTTGGTGGAAAAAAACTCTAAGTAGAGTAACAAGGTCAGATAAGGAAAACAGAGGGAGTGTTAGTCATAATAAATTAATTGTTTGAAATACATTGCAAGAAGTTAGGAGACCATGAAAATAAATGTTTTAAGATCAAGGCAGTGATCTGACACATAAAAAAAAAGAAAGGAACATGTGAACTTGAGAAACAAAACCACTCTGACATAGTGTCATCACCAATAGCTGTGTCAAGGCATGTGATAGGACATTAAAAAGCAAAGCAAAAAACATCTTCTTACTGCATCACCAAGGTGTTAGAGAGAGAGTAACAAGGAAAAGCACATGAATCAGCATAAGGGGAACAGACTTATTTAGTCTCCATAAAGCGCAGTACTGATTATATAATCACTGTTTTGCCACTGCTACGAGACAGCGCAGGGAACATTCCTGGCCTGATTAGCCAGTGTCTGCAAACGCAACTGAAAAGCCATCATCAGGCATATTTTTAAAAAAATTATACACACACACTTCTGGAACTTGGTTAAACAGCCACTTCCAAACATGTGACATTTAGGAATGAGATTTCTCGCAAGGCTACGATGAACAAGTGCAATCTGCAGGTTCACTCATTCTACTGACAATTGGGACAGATAATTGTCTGCTTCCCAACGGGGATTTTCTCCAGTCACAGTTCAAGAGCCTTTTAAAATCAGAATTCAGGTTACAATTAGAACACGTTTTCATTTTATGAGACGATGGCCCTGAAATGCTGCAGTTGCTTTTAGAGTATGTAAGGACTGCTAGAGAGTCCAAAGTTCAGCCTTACTATTTATTTGGGCTAAAATAAGGAAGAAAGAGCAGCACACGTATTGCAACCGCCACGGAAAAGGTAACAACACAAAGTGGCAAAACAAAGAGCTGCTTCAATCATACCTGGGCTCCAACCAGCTGGAGGAGTGCAAAGTTTACAGGAAGCACATCGATGTCTGTGTTGATGGCAGTCTGGTCAAAAGGACATGCCTTGCGATGGAGCTTGTTCAGGCAGGTCTTGCACACGGTGTGAGAGCAACCTAAGCTGATGGGTTTGTGCACATTCTCATCAAACTCGTTGTAGCAGATTGGGCAGGACAGAAATTCTGTCCACTGAGCTGCCTGCACAGGCATTGTGGAAGCTGGACACTTGTTTAGCAGGCTAGCAGACCATTATTTCACTGTACTATGTTTTGGCAGCTGTAAGTGAATAACAGAGTATTTAAAACATGCTTTCTAGCAATTTAGAATAATTTTTAATTAAAAAAACAGACCACAATTTCAATATTACACAGAATAAAACCAAATCCTTATGCTGAAGTATTCAAAAACCCCAACTCTGTGTTAGTTTAACAACTGTACCAAAAAAGACTCATGAACTAAATTAATGCAGACTACCATAATTTTAACTTACAATAAATGGCATTAAAGGGGTTTTTTTTTGAGGGAGGGGGAGTTTAAAATGTTATTTTCATTTGAAATGAAGTAGAACGCCTTCCTTCTTCAGATCGTATTCAGACTTAATGAGACACCAAACTAAACCCAGCTTTGCTTTTTTAAAAACACATTCTCTCTTCCTGTAAAATACAAATCAACTAACAAAAATCAAGAGCCATAAGAAAACAATAAAAGAATGAGAGATTAGTTTTATGATTCTTGTGTTACTTCCGCCTTTTCTCACAAGAACTGGAGCACTCAAGGACAGAGATTGCTGTGTGCAATTTTTCTTTTCACGTCTCTATCTTACATATAATTATGTCCATGAACTCACAGCAAGAAAATCTTTGATGTTTGTAAAATCCAGGTATTTAGGACAAAGCCTATGATAAGGCAAGCAATAACTTCAGATGGCTTCCTTGTCTCTTGAAACATTCACTCTGTGCAGTAGTACCAAACAAATTGTTTACATAAGTGTATTTCAAAGAAAATATGGCTTTATGGAGATAGTTGTTTTATCTTATATAAGTCACATTCCTGAAAAAGGTACCAGGCCTAAGAAGTTCATCGAAACCGTTCTCATCCAAGCTTTTGTCATCACGATTTACACTCAGAGCTCCACCCCGGAGGGAACAGCCCCACCCTGAGCTGTGATGTGCCACCGTGTTGGCTCTCTAGGCAACCTACAGACCAGTTGGATCACTTCAAGGCTATGAACAAGCTTGTTACAAATGCAAATACACGAATGTTTTAATTACATGTTTAGCATTCTATTTTTTCATTCTGATGACAGAAAAAAGGTAATTGTTCTGAGGAAGCTGAGATCTCCCCTCTGTGTTCAAATTCAGAAACTCCTTACTGCAGTTCTATTGTTGGCTGTGCTGTGGTTTAATTAATGCTAAAGTACCAGACCATTGAAAGAATTACTAGAACACCAAATAGACTCTTATCTGTGGATGTATTTTATGTTAATCATGACCATCTGTTTAGAAATCCTATTTAGTACTATGAACATTCAGTGCCCTTTAAGTAACAGGATACTTGAACAAGATGTCCTTATCTCAGCGAGCTTTTCAATATTATGCAGCAATTTTTGCCCCAAATGAATTCCCATAGTAAAACACACCAAACTGGAAGCTGAACCTCTCAAACCCAAACTGCTGAGGCTACACTTTCAACATAAGCCAGAAAATTCCCATGTATTGGACAAATCAGATTTTCATCCAGCTTCTATGAAAGCACAGTCAAAGCTCTTTAACGTGCTATTGCTACATGTGTCTTTTAACCAAGGAAATTTAAAAGCAAAACAAATAAGAGCAAAACCAAACAGTGAGCCAACAGGCCTAGAAAGACTTTTTTATTCCTCTGTTAAGAATCCAACCATTTCCTTTAGCGCATGTGCTTCCCTTCCCAAACAGCAGGACAAGAGATGCACAGAACTGCAAAGCCTGTCTGTAAACACTTTCCTTAAAGCTTTTTGCAGCATTACCAGAAATTATGATACCAACACCAACATTACTGCTGACCTAGGGCTGATAGTGGTGCTTTTTCACCTAACTGCAAAACACAGGTAACAACACAAACCAGACCACTCTGGGAAGTGTGTGACTGTCATGACTCACACGGGGAAAAGTTTAAGAAGAGGCTGGTACACAGAGACCTCAACTGCTGGTATGTCACTAACGAGCTCCTAATAAACAGTCTCTATGTCCACACTGCTCGTTAATTATCTCAGACACAGGGATCTCTGCTCTGAGACAATACCCACGTTCAGTTTCCACAGGTGCTTCAGAGACTTGCAAGAAACCACCTCTCTGTTTACGAGCTTTTAAAATACAGTTGTTTTCCTGACCAGCATAGAAATGAACACAGCAGATTCTTCAAGTGTGCACCATCGGTTTTTAAAGATCTATCTCTGGGTGTTTAATCATCCCAAATGACAGATTCTACTAAGCATGTGTTGACCTTCAGATTTCTTGACAGGAAAAAAATCTAATTAAGGCAGCAAACAGCTGGGAAAAGCTCTCGACTCCCAAAACTTCAAGCAGCCATAGAGGGAGGAATCTCCATACTTTATTGAGCCTGCCAGCTCTCCTGCCACTCTTGCACCCCAGTGTGTAGGAAAACAATCTCGCATCTCCTAATTACCATGTCAACTCCTACAAAAAGCATAAGCCAAATGTTTAATAGATTCTTGCTCCTTGTCAGAAGCAATGTATTTCAGGGATGTCCCCTTGAAGAACAAATTGCTTCAGCACTCTAAACTGAGCAAACACAAGGAGGAGAGCAAAAGAAAGAAGGTAAACTAGAAATCCTTTGGATTTTGTGTTTAACAGGCAGTACACTCCATTAGAAAAACTACCCTTGGTCTGTCTGTTCATTCTGGCAGTGTGTTTTCTATCTCTACACATACACAGGGCTCCTCTTCCCTGTCAAAGCAGAAGCACCCTGCAAAAAAAATCCCCAAAAATGGCTGATACAGAAACTGGCCAAACATACAAGGAACCAGTCTGGAAAGTCATGGCAATTGCTACTTAAAAGATCATTACATAGCAAAGTTACAATTAGTTTTGTAGTACTACTCCCAGAAGCAATACTTCAGAAGACAAACTGAGAAGTGTACAAGCCTAAATTCAGAAATTATGTAATAATAAAAACCAGTACAGCTGAGTAATTTTGTGTTTCTAATACAGTAGTATTTTCCTATTGCAGTAATGGCTGTAATGGATCAGAGTGACAATGATAACTGACTGATCTTCCCAGTTTAGACCAGAATATCTGATGAAATTGGAAGGTGGGGTGGAAGGCGAGATAGGTGAAACCTCAAAACCTTCCTCAAACAGCTGTACCACTTACAAATGATGGAAGTTGTAAGATTTAGATGTCCTTATTTTACATTAACTTTTAGCTACCTAATCCCAAGACATTCTCTACAACTAATCCAAATCATTATGCTTACTCAATAACCTCTGGACATGATAAATATAACTCAGTTCTGATTTCCTGAAGAAACCAAGCTTAGGTGATCATGCTGTTCTGTCAGTCTGCTCCTCTCCCACACCGCTCAGTCACGGCATTTGCCAAAATGCAGATAGGCAAGTTCCACCCTTTATCAAAGAAAGGCTGAAGGCTTAACTCAGCTGCCCCACAGTGCCAGCTCTGCTCTGCTCAGGCTGACTCTACCAGGTCCTTTGCGGGCCACGGGCAAAGACAAATAAGCAGAGCTTGGGTGAGGATGAGACATGGAATAATTCTGTCAGTGATGAACAAAGGGAAGTCTTCTCTACAGATTAAGGAAACACTTGGAAAACTTGTGAAACTATATGGCATTTTCACAACCGAGGTTCAATTACAATCCTACTGTGGGTTTAAGCCTAAATCTTAGAATTGAATTGATTTTAATCACTAAATTAAAGAGTCCTTGATATTGACTTGCTCTTAATGCTGACTGCAGAGATCATGGTATTTCCTTTTCTTTTTTACAGTGATCTCCATTAAAATTTTTCATTTATGCAGATTAATGGTTGGTTTGCACTACAAGGAGGCAGCTTTTTCAAGCTTTACTTCCTAAGTTATGTAGTTCTGAAAGCATCCTGACTGGGTCAAAAACTTACATATCCACATAATCACATTATCAGTATTAACGTATTCTCTGGAAGGGCTAGAATCTTTTATTCATTTCTCTTCAACTCTCATCATCTACAGATCTAAAAAACTGGCTTCATTAAAGGCTTAGGGAAGGGCCATCCCCATAACAGCTTTGCATCATTCAGCTACGACGGCTTGAAATTAAAATAAATCCTCTTTACAGAGCAGACTTGCTTATTTCTACACTCCATAATATCTGTCACATGCAAATCTCTTTACATCATGTGAAAATTCTATATGTAAAGTCTTTAATGACCATTAAATATAGTATTTCAACACAATTCTTTCACTGAACATTAATGTTCTTGCGAGTATCTGCAGCCCAATTCAAGTTCCAGAAAAGTCACCAATAGAAACCCTGGGGACAGGAGAATCAGAGAGGATCTCGAGTGGGAAGGGACACATCGTGTCCCGCTCTGCTTCTCGCAGGAGCATCTGACACTACACCACATGTCCAGGAGCATCGTCCAGACATTCCCTGTGCTCTGGCAGCCTTGGTGCCACAACCACTTCCCTGGGGAGCCTGTTCCAGTGCCCGGCCACCCTCTGGGGGAAGAGCCTTTTACCAATGTCCAACCTGAACTTCCCTGACAGCTTCACTCCATTTCCTTGTGTCCTAAATATAGATCTGAACATTTACGTGTACCCAGACTACGTTTTGCCAAAACGCCTACGGGATTCTCTTGTTATCTGGTTAAAAAATCAAAGCTTGAATCCCCTCCGCCTCCTTAAAACATGTGGCTGAAGCGTAACTCCTACCAACAGGGGTACAATATAAATTTAAGCTCGTGGCTGCTCAGTGACTGCCAAAGTTCACTCAATTCAGGGTTAACTCCCCCCAAAAAAACACCAGAGTCAGGGCACCCTCAGCAGTCCACACCTGCTCCTCCCTGCTCAACCCTTGCTACCATAGATCATGTTAGCAGATTTTAAAAGTTTCCTAAATACTTATGTAATGCCATTGTGGGTTTTTCCTTGTGTTTTGTAGGTGTCCCTGAAAGGAGAGCCTGTCCTTGCCACCAGCCTGATACCAGCTCAGCTTCTGTAACAGTATTGACTTTTCAGGACTAACTGAAGGGCAAATACACGAAAAATTTTTTTGCCACCCAAATCAGTTGAACTCTCTCTGAATGCAGAGAAAGGGAATCCATTTCCAAGCAGATCTACTTTGACACAGTTACTCCAAGAAGAGATACAGTGTAGAACTCCTTTCTCTTAGATAATACTGCCAGAGAATAAGGACTCCCATGTATGGTTTAGTCCTCCAAGCTTTTTTTTACATGACCTCCATGTTGAAACCATAAATTTTTTAGATAAGAAATTCTGTATTCTAATATTTTAAAAGCTATTTTAAAAAAATACTAATTCTATTCTGAGATGTAGGCAAGGAAACAGAGGGCTCCATAGGAGCTGGAAAGCCTTTTTAAAGGTTGTGCAGAATGACTTAAGATGCCCATGGATATATATATATTTTTCCTTTACTCAGGGTTATCCAGTCAGCAAGGAGAGACCCTGTACATTCATCCCATTAAGGGTATATAAAATATCACCAAATGAAATGTAACATACTCCTAACAAATGCTACTAGCTATTACCATCTGGATATTGTAAATATTTTATCTATTGTAACGCAACAAAGCCTTAAATAAATGAGATCAACACTCAAGACCAGGAGTTTACTTTGGGATATCTAAAGCACTAACACTAAAATTTGTTGGAATTCAGTATTTTTGAGAGAAATGGCCACAACCTCAAACGAGACAGAAATACAAATAATAAAAACACCTTTTCTTGGGGAAAGCTTTGTTTACAATGGAGAAACAAGAAAAAGTTCACAAAAAAGGCATGAAGGTCTTGGGAAAGTGATTCACTACAAAATTAAGAATTCAGTGTTTCATGGAATAATACTTATACCAGCAACAGAAGTTCCAATTTCTAGTATTTCCACAGACGTTTAGGACAGCCCAAAGGTCAAAGAAGAGTATTTTGATTCAGAAGATTTACAGCTGTACTGGTTGGTTGTCATTTAAAATTAGATTTCTTCTGCCACAATTGCAAATTTACACTCTTGTAATCCAAAGGACTGTTTTTAATTTTAGCTTCATTATTATGATGCAGCTATAATGGCCGTGAGAGAACAACCACAAGAGAAGCTACAGGAACTACAATTAAACGCAAACAAAATCCTAAGTTTGCATGGAAGTGAAACAGGCCTACATCAGAAATTCTCCTGGTTGCCTGTCTAAACTTTGTCATTATTTTCTCTCTTAATAGATCCATGCCATTCCCCTCTGAACCCTGGATGAACTGAAAACTCATCACTCTCCCACCACCCTGCTGCCCTTCCTGCGCTTTGTGCTGACTGCTACACTTAACTGGAAGCCCTCCGTGCACCTCGAGCATCAGCAGAACAGGGACACGCTTTTCCTGCTCGGTTGTTTTGGGGTTTTTGTTTAAGACGTTTAAAACATGGCACGGTGGGTGCAGTCCTAGGCCTGTCTCCCACCACGACTCTCCTCCACCATTACCCTACGGCACAGCTCTATGAGTATTCCAGATTGGGAACACTCATGGCTCCGGTGCGATTCTCCCCAGTGCCAGGGGGCACCTCAGCGCGGACTGCCGCTGCTGCGGCTCCCCAAGGGCTGCCGGGGAGGGGACCGTGAGCTCCTGCCTCCGTTCGCCGGTGCCGGGAACGCGGGGCC
>VZTG01001554.1:82612-94025 GCA_013397845.1 Melanocharis versteri
GGTCATCGAGACGGCGTGACAGAGAGGCGGCCGGCAGCGCCAGCGCCCCCTTGTGGCGCGCCTCGGTCAGAGCCGCCTCAGCCGTTCCTCGGTGCGCAGCGTTCGCCTCTGGCGTCGATTATTTATTGTCCTTTTAAATTTTAATTGATAACTTTCGCCGCTAGTGCCGATTAGTTATTGTCGTTCTAAATTGCAATTGATGACTTTATTATTGCCGGCGCTGAGGAGGAAGCGGGGATTGGCGGCGCGCTGTGGCGCACGTCGGTTGTCCCGGAGCCGCCTCAGGCCGGCGAGGCCCGGTGAGGTGTGGGGAGCGCTGGCGGTGCTGCCCCACCACGGCAGCCCCCGGAGCAGCACCCGGGAGCTGCACCCGCTTCTCCGGTCACGCAGAGATAACACAGCCTCAGCCAAGGTCACGGCGGTGCAGAGCTGTGACTCCTGAGGGGGAGGAATTCATGGCACAAGTGGGTCAGACAGACCCCGCTGAAGGACAGAAAAACGCGTTACTAAATGACCGCCACTGGAACACCGTGTTTTGTTTACAACATCTTGTTTACTCAACACAGCAAGCCAAAAAACTAACTGTTAAGGTATGCACAGAATTATTAACTGTGATCAGAAAAAACGAGGTGTATTTCTGACACAACGCCTAGTTTGCATTTCATTTATTGTGTTATGACAGGACATGGTTACATGTACGGACAGGGGAGAGGAAACACCTCTAACGTGAATATGTGCACAAGACCAGGGTTTGTTCACAAAGCTTACTGAGACACTGCAGCCACTGAACAGAACATGCTGGTGGCCTGCCACACAACACAACTCCCTCTCATGTTTACATGCACAACCAAAATAACTTGGAACCTGCTCCCACAGAAGATACACTTCAAAAGATCAGCCTGTTTCCCCTTTGGCACACAGGGAAGTGCTCATGAGGGAAATACCCACACATACACCTGACCATGCCCGTAACAAGTAGTAACAGGAAAGTGCACAGTAGACATTGTACACACCCAGCCCCTCACGTAGCTGATCAATAAAACCCCAAACGGGCTGGTGCACTCACAGACGCAGGGAAGGAAAGTGAATTGACATTAAAAACTTTTGTCTTGGATTTTAGAGCCAGCCAGATTATGAAGCATTTGGGCCAGACTTCTGAATTCAGAGCAAGAACTTGGAACAGCACTTCTGAAACTTGAAGGAAAGTGTGATACAGACAGAAGTAAGAACTACTGCATTTTGCTAATCGTAAGTACCATTATCTCACATTAACAACTGAAATGACTCTTTATTCATATCACATTAAGTGGAAGAAACATGTACCAGCCAAAGACACAGACTCTGCATCACAGAGCGCTCGATGCTTGTGATGAAACTAAAATGACCTTTGACAAAGCACAAACACACTGCTGCAAACACGCATCATTACTGTGTTACCGTGTCACAGAATCAGAGTATGAGACCTCTGTGTCTAAGCCATTGCTAGTCAGACAGAAATGCCTGTTTTTCAAAATTAGCATTGAAACTGTCATTACCCAACAGCACATAGCTGAATTTCACCAGTGCGTATAGCTAAGATCTGTAAAAAAATGAAGGCAAATGTTAGGATGCGACAAACAGGACTAAACTTACCAAATACAGGTGCAAAACATTGGTATTACAGAAAAAACCCCCACTATTAGAAGAAAGAAGTTTATAAAAACTCAGAACTTGATAAAACTAAAAGTCCTTTTCATGGGACTATCCAGTTACAAATAAACTGCAAGGCAATACTATTTGCTTCTTTCTCTTTTACCAATTCTCTATTTGCAAGAGGCAATTTGAAAGCTTCCTTGGTTAGTTTTTGTTTCTCGTGTGTCCTTAAACATCACAGACTTGAGTATGAAAACACACCTTCGTTCTGCTGGAAGATCTAGCAAAGTCTGGGCAAGGAAGGAGATGATTTCACCATGAATGATCCAGGAACTGGATGGGAACAACTGACTCGCTGAATAAATACAAACACCCCCTTCCCTCAGCTGTTGTCACCAACACCATGGCTCAGGCTTCAACTTATTGCAGTATCAGTAATAGTCTGAAAGTCAGCAGTGCCTGCCCTTGAAACAAGGAATATAAAACATCATTGAGGGACCAGGATATGCTCAGTATAATACAAGAGAAGCATGAAATAATTTCCTGTATTTTGCAGTTTACTTTCAACTAGGGAACACCTTTTTTCACTGACAGCAATAGCAACCTTAACGGAGCAGGCAGGTTTCCTGCTCCAAGGCCTGTCTTGGTTTACCAGCCACCTGTTTGTGCTTCTCTCCCTTGGACGGGGATCTGGAACTGGAATTGCATCTAGAATTTCACTAGCCAGGAGCCTTTTGTGGAGTCTGACTCCACAGCTGCCCAGCTATCAATCATAGTCTATTTTAACTTTTGTAATAGTGTTCAGGTTTGGCTTTTCGCTGCTGCTCCTTCCATGAACAGAAGTCAAATGCTTTTTAAGAGCAGACTTGTGTTTAAAGTCCATGTCGCAGCAGTGGCACTTGTAGGGCCTGTCCCCGCTGTGGATGTTGAGGTGATCCTGGAGCGTGCTCTTGGCAGTGAAGGTCTTCAAGCACACCATGCACTGGAAGGGCCGGATCCCCATGTGCCCCCGGATGTGCCTGTTGAGGTTCTTTTTTTGCGTAAATGTTTTGCCACATTGCAAACACAGGAAGAGTTTGTGCATTTTCAGATGTCTGAGATAGTTCTCGAGGTGCAGAAAGCCCCTCGGACACTTCGGACACTGGTGCCGCCATGAGCTGCCAGAATCCTCCAGGCTCTGGAACCCATTCACCCCACTAGAAGTTCCTTCCGGATTGTCACCAACAAAAGCCTGAAAGTGATTTCCTGACATTTCTGTATTCCTGCTTTCAACTGTAGAGTTTATCAAGGAGTGCTGGGTTTCTGGGAAATATAAATTTGTTTTAGAGGAAGTGCAAGGCTGAGGAAAATGATCATTTTCTACATTCGCAACACTCATGGAATCCATTCTGAAGATACAGATTTCATCATCCTTATACCCGATTTCCACTGTTGATATTTCTGGCGATTTTGTGTCCTTCCTTTCCGACACCAAGCTCTGTGCTGCAGGGTGTGGGCCATCCCCATCCTCCTGTTTCACAGGGTAGTCTTCATTCTCTGGGCTGTCTTCAGAGATCTCAATTATTTCACAATCTTTATCTAAAACCTCATCCCCGCTCCTTAGTTCAGCATCCGAGGAGTGGCACCCCTCCGTAGCCTGGGTACCGCTCTCCATGGAAGCGTCGATCTCCAAGTACTTGGACAAAGCCTCGGTGCACTTCTCCACGATGTGAACCATCTGCAGGTAACTCGCGGCCGTCAGGTACTTCAGCAGCTCCTTCTTCTTGACTTCTAGCGCGCCCGTGTAGCAGGACAGCAGCAGCTTCCTGCCCACCTCGGCGCTCTGCAGGATGGTGATCCGCACCTGCCTGGACTGGTTGAGCAGGAACTGATCCCGCATGAAGGTGGAGCAGGCGGCGAAGATTACCTTGTGTCCCTGGAACTCCGTGTCGTTGATGTAGATGGACACGTCGCAGAAGAGGTTCTGCTGCCGCAGGAGGTTCATCTTTTGCAGCACGGCATCGCCCTGCTGCTCGAACTGGAAGTGCAGCACCTCCGAGTCCGCCGCCATGGCGGGACCCGCGGGCACGGCCGGAGCGTCTCGCCGGGCGCAGCCCTCCCCCGCCGCCGGCAGGACCCGCTGTCCCGGGGCTCCNCAGCGCCCCGGAACCGCTTCCCCGCCCGCCTCTTCCGCCCGCCCGCCCCCGGTGCGCCGTGACCGCGGTGGAAATGAGAGGCGGCGGCAGACAGAGTTAGCAGCACGTTTATTAGAAGACTTGGCACTGCTACAGCGGCTGCCGCTGGGGAAAACCGCACCGGCACCGGGGCGCGCCTCGCCCACCGTTCGGTAGAGGTAGCGACGTGTCCGCCCCCGTAAGGCATCCCGGGGAGCGGCTACCGGGGCTCCTCCTCGCCATCAGCCGGGACGCGCCGGGGGAACGGCGAAGCGCCGCCCCGAACGCCGCCGGGGCGAGCTGCTGGCTTCTTCACGGCCACGGGACATCGCCCGGCAGCCGCCGACCCGCCTGCTTTGGTTATCACACGTAGTGTAAGACTTTTGCCCAGTCAGTGAAGAGGTAGCTAATGCTCAGTCCATCGATTATACAATCTCAAAGGAAAAGCGTCCGTCCTGCCTTCTCACCCCTTACCAAATCGGGAGGCACCACTATGTCCCCCTCTTTGTTTTTAAAAATTAACATTTAACGTGACTTTAGAATTCTCTCAACAGTTTCAGTTTGTATCACATTTTGATTCTCCCTCCTCACTTTTATTCCTCCCAATGACTCCAAAACCAAAATCAGCCCCACACAATTGATTTCTATGTTATTTCAACAAAAGTTCAGCGGCAGCTAAGTTTTGCCAAAAAGCTAGGGGAGAAAAAGACTGACACTTCAAATTCATCAGTTACTAACTTGCAAAACATGTCTTCTAAAAGAAAAATAAATTAAGGAAAGACTCATCCCTGACCTATGCAGGAGGCTGTGCAGCTGCAGCATGTGCTGCAGGAACACATGCTACACCAGCTACCATCACTCAGAGAAGCGGTGAGCCCAAACCTCTGGTAAACCTAAATTCTAAGAATTCCTTCTTCTATAGAATATAAATAAATAAAATGCCAACATAAAAAAAATCCTAATATATTGAGGAGTTATTAAAATACTTTTGTAATAGACTTCAGTTATTTTTAGGATATGCAGGAAGTTGTACAGCACATTAAGTTGTGAGACTATCCACTTACCAGCAAATGGTATTCTACACAGTAACACACAGATTATGATAACTGCCATAGTCCTCATCTGAATACGCAGCATCAGTAGCAACAACCAATGGATCTAATCTTTCACTACTTGGGACATTGCAATGAAGACAACATTTTACATACATGGACAATTAAGTTCAACTTATTCTATAATCAAGCTGCCTCTGCATATTCCATTTATCATAATTCTCACTCCATTTTAATCTGTAATTCAGAGAAGCAGCATTAGCCAGATTTTGCTCTTCTAATACCTCTTCTATACTCTTCACTTGTCTTTCCATATAGGGGCAAATCTTAGATGAACTCTACCACCAGTGCACTTTGCATCGGCGTATTGCCCTCAGAGCTCCAGCGGTTCTGGAGTCACGCAGCCATCTCCTGCATAAATCTTTTGGTCTGCACCCTTTTGCCAGGCCAAAAGCACAGACATTAGTAAAAGTCACTTTTCATCCAACAGATGTGTCCATTTTCAGTGAAGAAAGTCTTCTGCATTTCTGCTGTTTCCTATTTATTTGTGCTGTGCTCTCACCAAACAACCACAGCAGCCTTTAACTGAACAGCCCAGCAGTCTTGGCCTTCTCACATGTCCAAATCACCACAGCACAGGGTGGACCAAACACCTATGTATCTTGACCAAATGATTTTTTATGTTTCTTAGGAAACCCCTTGTCTCTTCATATCAGCTTCAAGTCACCCACAGCTACTTCAACAAGCTGTATTCTCCTTACAGTAACATTACAGTTTCATAATTCCACAAAAAACCGAAACTTTCCAGATAGGCAAAACTTTCAATACTGTCCATTTTGCTGCCACGATTTCTAGCATTTGTGCAGTTTTATTCCTTTCTGTGGCAGAAGACCATTTTCTTTTTTGTGTCCGTATTCATATTGCCTTGGATTGTTCACTAGTACCTTACAGCATGCTGACCTGGCTCTGCAAGCTCTTGTTCTCCACGTCTATCTTCATTTTGACATGGCACTATAACTTACTTCCATTTAGTGGATAATAGATTATCAAAATGTTTGAACAATACAGAAGATTCTGCCTGAAGACAGAATGCAAGTGTCAGATGCAACTGTCAAGGTCAAATTTAGTTCAAAACAACTCTGAAAGTGGGTGGCTTCAAGAGGAAAAACAGTTCTTTCCATGCAAACCTATCTTCTACCCCAAGAACCTGAACAATAATTTTAAAAAGTTTCAAATAGTTAGACTTTAGGCCTAAATATATTTGCTACAACTTGAAAGATGAATGCCCTGATGTAATTTCCATTGCTTACTTCATAGCTGTCCAAGTAAGAGTTCGTGTAACAGTCAAGTACAGTAGTTCAAGAACTCAATTGCAAAAACTGATTCACAGAATCACCTTCTTCTTCTACTTCAAAGTACGTGGATTTCTGAAAACGTTCTGCAACATTAACGTGTTTTAACGTCCATCAGTGTAATGTCTGCGTAAGGAAATCCTGACTTCTACACACACAGAACTGAAGAGCAAGACCAACTTTTGATAATGACATACACAACACTTTTTGCTCTAACACACCTTTGGTCATACCTGTTTAACATTTTTAACCATACAATAGCAGCCTTTCACCCCCACCCCTCATTCAAACACACCAACAGTACTATGTTTAGGTAGGAAGCATAATCTCAGCCTCATGGCAAACCTTGTGGAAAAGAGCTGCATTGGAAGAAATCCTTATTCCAAACACAACCAGCAGTTCTCTGCCGAGGATCAGCCATTTGATTATTAGTCTATGCTACACTTCAGTACTAAGAGTGCTGTTCTACTGGGAATGGTGTGCCTCAGATAAATTAAGCTTCTTTCAGCCTGACTGGGATGTGGGTAATTCCACAGCACTTCTGAGAAGCAGTATGGTATAATCCCAGAATCCCAATTAACATGCCATTCCCGCTACATTTGATGTTTAAGGCGGTATACAAGAGGTATTGCTGAGTACAGCCAATAGCTGATATATTAACCTATAGAAATTGTGCTACCTATACCTCATCCTAGGATCTGTAAAACACTAATGGTCACTTCAAAAAAGTTCAAGAAATCAAAAAACTTTATGTTAAGTTCTTATAGCAGGTATTTTTGTTTAAAGTTAAGTGACATGTGGCCCTTATTAAACATCAAAGAGAGACACACAAGAACTAAGAGGGGAAAAAAGAAAAAAAAAATCATGGAGTACACATTGCAGCTTTAAAAAGATTCTTTTCACAGTGTCAAAAAGCAGTATTTCTCCACTCCAGCTTTGCTCTAAACCCAACAGCTGTTGTGGTTTGTGATGCAAAACTTATGGAAGATGGAGGATAATTTTTAGCTTTGAAGTGTTTAGCTTGTCTCAGTACATGCACTAGTAAGTGCCCTTTAAAAATCCCAGGTATGCCAGCGTAAGAACAGGTCATATTTGCACTCCAGGCACAAGCCTCTCACATTCCAGAGCTGCAATTTATCCTCAGTTTGAACAGCTCTATGCAATGATCAGCTAACCCAGCCAAATCAATTAGGGTTTCATCTTTTCATAATGCATGTTGAGGTTAAAAACCCTGAGAGTTTTTAAGAGAGCATTGACTGGCAGCAGAAGTTTCTTGAAATAGTTTAGAAAGGGCAAAAAAGTGACACAAAAATACTTCATTTCAACTGCAGGAGTCTAGGGGTAAGATCAGAGAAAGGTAATTTTAAGAGGTAAGCTTAAATTTAAGTATATGGAGTGTTTTCATGTTTCAGTTATCCAGTGCTTTTTAAAAAAAATATCGGGTTATCTCACACACTTGTCCTCTTTGCTTTCCTCCATCTGCCCAGACACAGAGAGGCCTCTGTACAGCAGATGGTATACTTGCAGCCCACAGCAACAGTCTTTGAAAAGGTGTTAGTCTTGAGTCTCCTAGTCAGAGAGAAATGAAACAATTAACCCCTTAATCCACAGTAGAGACACAGACAGAAACCTGAAGGAGGATTGCTATTCACAGAAAATATCAAGTAAGACTAAGAGTGATGGCTGAAGACCTGCCAGGTTTTGCAATCCAACCATCTGTAGCCTTTTGGGGCACACCACTAGTTTAGGGAAGAAGCCAAACCAACGGTTTGCTCCTCTCAGTCACGATCCCTACACAGGGCGGGTTTTAATTGCTTAATTGACGCAGGTACTATCGTTTCGTAAACTGAGCACAGCCTGAGGCAGCTTCCCCGCATCCAGTACCTGGCTAGCATCAGCCTGCTGACAGACCTTACTGTCTGTAGCAGCGCTACATGTGAATGAATCGAAGTCCACTGTTATGTCTTGCACGTTTCTTTCATTGGCATTGTCAAAGCTATTTTTACCGTGCAGCTGTTTAAGGTGTTTCCTCAGGACGGGCTTATGCGCAAAGACCATGTCACAGTAGTTACACTTGTGGGGCTTGTCCCCACTGTGCAGGTTGAGGTGGTCCTGTAAGGAACACTTCTGAGAGAACGTTTTCCCACAGATCTTACATTGGAATGGTTTGATGCCTGCGTGCACTCTCATGTGCCGGTGGAGATTGCCCTTCTGAGTGAACGTCTTGCCACAGAGCAGACACATAAATAGTTTATGCATCTTTAGGTGGTTAGCATAGTTTTCCAGATGCCGAAATACTCTCGTGCACTTCGGACACTGATGGTGCCACTGGAGACCTTTGTCTATCCCTCGGTTGTTAGGCCCAAACATATCTTTAGAGGCCAGAATGATGTTATCGCTGCCGGCATATGAAAGGGCATAGTTGTGGAGGTGGTTTTGCTCTATTTCACTTGCTCTGTTCTCAACAGTGGAATTGATAAGAAAGTGTTGAGGCTCTGAGGAATGCAGTGCAGTTTGTTCAGAAGAAATAAACTGGTTCTGATCTTTCTTATTCCTAACTTCTGTTACCTCCCCAATGGACTCCACCTTGATGATCTGAATATCACTATCCTCCATGTCCATGCTGTCTTCTGAAGGCTGAATGCAAGGTGAGTCTTGCTGCAGAGAGTCGTCGTCTCCCTGATGTTCCTTCAGCTCAGAAGAGTCGCTTTGCTGTTCGCACTCTTTGCTCTCCAGTGGCTGCTTGGGTTTGATGAACTTCCACAGGGCCTGAGTGCACCGTTCCACAATGTGGCTCATCTGCAGAAAGCTCGCAGCAGTCAGGTAGTTCACCAGTTCCATTTCAGGGAACTCCAGCGTGCCACTGTAGCAGGAGAGAAGCAGCTGCCTCCCCACTTCCGAACTCTGCAAGATAGAGATTTTTACATCTCTGGAGTCGTTCAGTAAGAACTGATCTCTTAAAAAAGGAGAGCCAGCAGCAAAGACAATTTTATGCCCGTGAACTTCAACATCATCTATATGGACCACGACATCACAAAATTTGTTTTCTTCCCTCAGTTTGTTCATTTTCTGTAACATTGAATCTCCATAGTTGTCAAACTTGAAATGAAGAATATCTGATCTTTCTGACATTTTGGCACACCTAAAGAAAAGCAGCAGAAAAAAAATAAACAATGAGAACTCTTTGTTTTCTAAAAGGCAGGTTAGAAAGATTTACAGTAACAATATAAAGTGGGTGTTTATCAGCTGTTATGTTTTATCCTACAATGTGTAGGATACAATGTGTATCCTACATACACATTGAAGTCCATTATGAGTAAAAAAAAAAAACAAGTTTACATCTCACATTACAAAAACTTTTACCTTTTTTTAATTTAATGAAGCCCGAATATAAAGTAGAGGTGCTATGACAGAAATTCTCCTGAAGCAATATCCTAAAGAGTTAGGATGTGAAGGGAAACTGTATTTTTAGCAAGCTTTGGGTTTTGCAGCACTGGGTTTAATGCATTAGATTGTCTTTCAAGTTTTTCTGCAGGAGTTGGTTTGCTGTGTGTAGTTTTGGCTTTTCCTAAGATAACAGAAAAATATCTTCACAATGGCCTCCACTAGGCTCCCTGTTTTGAATACCCAGGGAATAAAGGAAGCCTTGCTTCTTGTCTTTTTCTTTGGGAGATCACTTCTCTAGGAAGTTTGTTCTTGTTTTGACAGTACTTGGAATGAAGAACAGTGGATCTTCCATAAACCAAGTACCGTTCTTTTGTCTTTCCACAGTTGCTTTAAGAGTTTATAAGACTACACTGATTCTGGGTGAAACACTGCTCACACAATCCTGGCAGAGCACTGGCATTGCAGGAAGTGAAGAAATAACAGGAGACTAAATGATGCAAGATTTGGTTAGATAAAATTACAAAACAAAGCAAAACTTACACCTCCCAACTATTACAAACACCACATAAAGCTCGAAAGGAAGCTTTGAAGTTTATAGATAAAAGCACATACTGCTCTCTTGGGGCATGAAGTGTCAGCTGGGTGTACACACAGGAATGGCATCGTGCCCAGTGAAATGAATGAACACACAAGACAACTGTTCAAAGAATATTTTTGGAAGCATCTGTCAATAATCAGGGTTTTTTCAGTTTGCAACTCAGACAGAATTTGGAGACATGACCTCCTCATTGATCACACTCATCAAGTGTATCTTCCAGTGTATGGCATGCAAAAATTAGGGAAGGATTTCAGAAGCCTTCAAAAAGCAGGGACTGTGGAAAATTTGGAAGCAGGGGGAGCATCGTTCTGCAGTACAATCAGTTCTGCTCAATCTGCAGAAAGCAGAACCGCCAGTCTCTCAGTTACCTTCAGTGCTGCCTGACCCACCCCTGTTTCTAGGGCTGAGAGTTTAATTTTAAGAGGCAACAGCCTTTGGCAAATATAAACGACAGCAATAGATCATCCTGATATATCTTCAGTGAATTTTAGGCATTATCAAACTGTTTCTTTTTACGTTTTCTCTGGAAAGTGATGAGGGAAGTCCAGTTGTGAGTCTTTTTTTTCCACCTCGGAAATTCATACAATGTGAATGCAGTTAAAGGATCCACACTGTAAGGTTATATTGTGCTATTAACCACAGCTATTCCAGCCATTCAGCCTGTCTCTGGCAGATTACAAGAGCCACATCATGACAAACTGTAGATCGAAAAGTTGTGACTTGCCTTGGCACACGTTTAGTTTCCACTACCACTGATCCCCAAGAGAAAAGAGCATGAAATGAACCCCAAACCCTCTATTTCGGGGGGGTGGCAGAGCAAGGCAAGCTCCCGTCGGGCGTGCAGGGCTCCCCGCTGGAAGCACGTGCTTCCTCGGCCTTTACCGACCGCGGATCCCACCGGCCCCTCACATCTACTTCCCGGGGTCCGGGAGAAGGATATTCCAGCACAGCCCAGCCGGCAGATTGCGCAGCATCCCAAAGCAATGTAAACGCGATGCCCTTTGCGAAAGCGGGAGAAGCCGCTGTCCGCGCCAGGCCCGGCCCCGCGGGAGGGAAGGAGCAGGTACCTGTAGCGTCGGGCCGCGTCCCCGCGCTGGCACCCGCGGCCGNTGCGGGAGCTGGGGGCCGTCCTGCGCTCCGCTACCGCCGGGTCCCTCCCTCGCCCCCGGGGCCGTGTCTCCCGCCCGCCGCGGTGCCTCCCCGTCCCCTCTGCCCGCAAGGGCCGCGGCCTCGGCGGGG
>VZTG01001554.1:94045-124333 GCA_013397845.1 Melanocharis versteri
GGAGCGGGGCCGTGAGAGCGCCCCGGGTCCCGCAGGGCCGGGCCGAGTTCTGGGGCAGGCGGGGGGCGCCGGGCCGGGCCCGTTCTCTCCAGCTCCCAGCTGCGGGTGTGGGGGACAGGGGGGCCCCGCCTCGAGCCGCGCCAGTGTCCCCGGGACCCCGCCGAGCGCGTCCCGGAGCCGCCGGCTTTCCCCCCGCGTCCCATCCCGGGCGGCGCGGGACTGACGCGGGGGGACCGGCCGGGCACCCGCTCTCCGTCTCCGTGTCGCGGGGTGTCGATTGTTGCCTGTCGCTTCCAGGTGGATCCTAAAATGTGGCATTTCGTTGCGTGCAGGCATCTTTATTTGGTTCATGTACCGCAACCTCGGTGTTTTTGGGGGGTTTTATCCTTCTTGTTGTCAAGGAAGTGTTTCTTTCAGTTAAAACGTCCCCAGTAGATAATTTTAAAGGACTGGTTGTGTCAGTTAGGGGTGAAAATTAAGTATAAACAGATTGTGCTAAGTTGATTTAAAAACACTTATCAGTAAAAATTAAGTGGAAATTGAACTGCTGGAAGTAAACTTGGTGGTTTATCTCTGTGTAGATTTGCCTGATCAAGGCATTTTAAGGGAGAGGACAAGAAGTAGAAAAAGTATTCAGGAGTGGTTTGGAGAGAGGGAAAAGATTGTGTTTATTTCTTGAATACAAGCTGGAGAACAGGTAGAGCATACAGGTATGGCTTGAGCTGTATTCCAGATTTTGTTCTACTTACAGGTTTTCTTAAAGCCCAACTCAGTAGGATTTCTGAGACTTTTGGCTACTTAGAGAACGTGTAATTACAGGAACGGCCCACTGCTGATTGACTTGCAGAAATGCTGTATTCTTTTTAAAGGCCACTACTTAAAAGGTCAAGGACCTGAGCAAACTTATTTTTGTGTACACAGTAAACAAATTAACAAATGGAGCTTGGCATAAGGGTTTCCTTCCAATTTCCAGCCCTACGTGCAGGCAGTGTTTAGCAGCACACACCTTTTTTTCTCCGTTCTTTCACAGCGTATTTTTAAAGCGCTCTGGTTGTCTGGTGAGCGTAACTCCCTGTTTGTGTTTGAATCCTAGCGAGAGAGCAACTCCAGCAGTACGTAGAGCATCATCCTCAGAGTTTGTTTAGCTGCTGGCTGCACTGCCTTCCTCCCAGCCTGCAGCCCGTGCTGAGTCCTGCCCGTCCCGGCTGCAGAGCGTGGAGATGGGGCTGGTGCTGGGGGAGCGTCAGCTGCAGTGTGTGGATGAACCAACTGTTCATCGTTAATTCGCTCCAGCAGCATTCCTGTGCTGGGCTGGCTAAGGCAGTGTCAGCATTTCTTTTATAAACTGCAGTTTCCCAGGACTGGCTGCTTGTTTCTGGGATGGGGAATTTACTGATTACAACAGCCTAAAATTAGAATTTTGTTCTCTGAGCAGATAGTTCAAATTAAGATTGAAAGCAAAATTATGTTGGCAGTAGCTATCAACCTGTTAAGGATTGTTGACAGAGATGGCATTAGCTTAACTCTTGTGTTTTGTCTGATGCTTGGTTTTGCATAGTGTCTCATGATTCACTCATCTTCCCGATAACTGTGAGGAGAGGGGTGGAATTAGAGACACCATTATTTCCAAATAACAGTATCATTTTTCTTTCTGGCTCTTGAAATTAGTGGGAACATCTGTGGCTGTCATGTGTTGATAAACGAACAGAAAAGTTAGACTTGTAGTTATTATTTTTTATTAATTACTCTTTAGTCATCCTAAATCTGTATTTTCACATTCAGTATTCCTCTGGCTTTCCTGCTTCATTTTGAGTGTCAAGGACTTCTTGTTGCATTTGAGAGTATGTGTTGCACAGGGAAGGTGGGTGAAGATCAGACATGATTAAGCAGACTAATCATGTGATACGTGAGAAGAAAAAAGATTGCTAGTGATTGCTTTTATGCTGTTTTTGTTTTTTTTTCCCCCAGAGCTGTGATAAAACACAGGCATTGACCTGGAGCATTTCCCAGGCTTTTTTCAGGACTCACAATATATATTTAAATATGTTTTATATTTTAAAACAACAAGTGTGCACTAGGTGAATTGTACAGGTATAAAAACCCACAGCTGTCCAAGGCTGTAGGAGCTCAGAGTCTTACAGAGTGCTGGGTTCTTTGTCATAACACAGCTCTGCAAAGTGCGCTGTAAAGCCTCTGAGCTCTGCCACAAATTCCACTGTTCACCCACACTAAGATGCTAATGATGAACACTCGGAAAGCAGAACTTTGTATCTTTAACTTGAGCCCTACTGGATTTATTGTTAAGCTGTACGTAGAGCCAGAGGAGTAGAAACAGAAAATACATTATATTTAGGTATTTCAGCCACCTCAGTGTCTTTTCTGCATGTCACGTTCTTGCTTTCCATGTTTTTTAGCACTATACTTAGTGGTTTCATATTCTGGGGAACAGAGGGTATAAGTTTATTTTGCATGCCAAGGTTTCTGACTTTGCTTTTTAAAGCAAATGAATTGCTGTTCTTCGTTTGGTTAACATTGCTGTACTGTTCTTTATCTGGTACATTCTGCATGAGATATATTGGAACTTTGTGGAGTCACTTTAGGAACTGCGGCTGAGGTACAAAAGCTGAGAAAGATATGAATAAGGGAAAAAAGTCTCTTTTCCTCTCTGATTTGCATACCTGTTCTCATGCTTATTCTCGTTTCTGCCCTGGAAACCCAGAACTTATTTTTCTGTTGTATTTCTCTGTAAATTCTGTGCTAAGGGTGCTACGTCTGCTGTTGACTCTCAGGTCCAGGAAGTTCATGCCTGAAATACTGATTTTTCCATTCACCCTCTGTCTTTTTGTGTGGTTATGCATGTTCTGAACTCCAGAAAATGGGTATTCCTTTGAAATGGAGTGAGACCAGCCATAGTTACGAGTGCCTTGCTTCACTTGTTGCACGTGTCTCAAGGTGGCATTCAAGCCTCAGCCTTTTCCAGTAATGTAAAATTGAAGGTTTTCTCGTTTTCTTTTTTCTATATACTGTTTGCTTTAAGCTCTTTTAAATTCATTCTGGCAGAACTTAGAAGGAAAACTTTGATCACAAGTTGTAGGTCAGGTGCCAGATATTTGGGAAAGGGAGAGAAAGTAAAAGGTAAATATTTTATGAGTCTGTGTAACTAATCTGAACTTGGGTAGGTTTGCTCTGTAGTTGTTTAAGATTTTAGCATGATGAATGGGGTCTCTGCTGGTCCTCTGCACATTATCTTGAGTAGAGAGTAAGGTGTAACAGCAGTGAAGGGGAATTGCACAGAGAATTAGAATTTTAAGTAAAATTGAGAGCAGTGACCCAAGAGCCAGCCGTGTTGACTTTCTCATTTTGCAGCTTTCTCCAGTAGTTTGTTGTGTGAGGAGAGGCCAGAGCACCCATTTAATTACACAGATGAGCAAGGAAGGAGGTTGGTAGAAGTTTGCCTCTTCGTGTGTGTTTTACCCAGACACTCCATCTCTCGCGGAGGTGTAAAGACACCTTCAGGCAAACACTACATTATTGTGGTGTAGTTATGTGTCAGGAGCTGAACTGTGCTGAATTCAAAAGCTTGTATTTTATTTATGCTGAAACAAACCAAAGCCTCTTTCCCTGTAAGGGATGAGACACTGGCTTTCTGAGGAACATCAAAACTTGAGCTCTGTGCTTGACTGAGGTCTTTTGTCCTAAGCTGTGAGAGCAGAAAGCTTTGGGTCTGAAACAAGTTGCAGGTATTGCTAAAGAGCACTGTCACTGCTGCTGTTTGTTCTTGGGGTTTGATTCCAGAGCAGTCATAAGCCACCTGTAATTGCTCTGCTAGTCTTTGATGTGTGCCCTTCTAGGCTGGCCCTTATTTTAATGGGCTTGGAGGCTTTCTGGTGGTTATTCTACCACTGTGAGCTTTCTGATTCGGGCAGGCAGCTCCATGTGGTAATCCGTATGGAACAAAGCGATAGCAAGGAACAGAGGAAATTAAATCCATACAAAGCAAAGTGTGAGAATATAGAGCTTCTGTTTAACTTCAGGCAATATTTTAATATTTGGAGACTGCTTCTGCACCTCAAGTGTTTGAGCATTAATCCAACGAACCTCTGTGGCTGATTCCATCACAGTTGGGTATCTGAGCTTTGCTTGCTGCTACATCACTGACAAAAGCTTCTCTCAGTCACCTGCTCCACTGTGCCCTTTCCTGTGCTCTCCCATCTTGTGTAACTTCATGAGACTTCTGCTCACTGTTAGATGGGCTAAGTTGGGCGGATTGGGACGTCCTGGTGTTGCAATTCTGTGTTGTGACACTGCTGTGGGGTTAGGCTGGGCCAGCTGTGCCCCAGCATCCGTGTGCGGTTTGTTTACACCGCGCTGCGCCAGGCATGGCGTGTGGAAAAGCACGGGGCGCTTGTTACTGAATTGAAGGTAATGTTGGGGAAAGGTGTTGGATTGAAATGCTTGGGAAATAGGTGAAATTAGCACTTCAAGACAGACAGACTATACCAAAAAAAAGTGTTAAATTGATCCTTGCCTGGATGATCTTTACAGCTGCTTGCGATCAAAGCCTGCTCCTCCACTGACTGCTGTCAGTGTGGAAGATGAGTTTGCTCTGTTTGAATGAAAACAGTAAAACCAAAGGGGTATTTAGTGTTTGATGCTTATTTTTGGTCTGTGTTTCAAGATCTTTGATTTAGGTATTTTCAGAGATCTGTGTGTTATATAGATGGTGCAATAGGGAACTTCTATAGAAATGTTTTAATATGAATTCATTAAACAAAAGCGTCTTTAAAAATGGGAACTCTGCCCTACCTTTAAAGTACGTGGGAGTAATACCAGATAGACACATACAGCGTGTAGAACTTCTCAAAATACCTAAATTTCCCAGCCAATAATTCCCACTGAAAGTCGGTGGATCTTAAAATGGTTTTGAAAAGGATATCTAAGTGCCACACATGATTTTGAAAATGAAACCAAATAACCACAGGTTTGTTGTCATTCATGAACAAACTACATCCATTCTTCCTCTTGCCCTTTGCTTCAGTTTCCTCTGAAACATGTTCTAGGACCGTGAAGTGACTCGATTGGTCATTGGTTAGAAGTTGTCCTCCTGGGAGACTTCACGTTGTGTTGGTGGCTGTGGGGAGAAGGGCGTTGATAGCAATAGAAGCAGGCTTTGCTATTTGTGGTGCATTGTTCCTGGTTCAGGCAGGAATGCGATGAGCTGTGCCTCTGCCTGGGCCAGATCTCCATTGTTTGGCTGCGTTGTTGGAAGCCAGGTTGGGACGGTGCTTTCAGGTTGGAAGGCAGAACTTGAGACTGAAAAAGCGCTTGAGTTTGGTCATGCTTGGGAGTTTGTAAAGACCCGAGCCATTGAGATAAGGGTATATTTGGCTTTCTGGGAAATTTAATCACTCATTTTTATCACGGCAGTCTGTTTTGAGCCATGGATTCTGGGAATCTGTGCTGTAGAGTTCAAGGTGTGCAGCTGAACTTCACCTTTTGTTCCTTTCTTCAAATGCCTCTCAGTGCCAGTTCCAGCTTTCTAAAATCCTCTGTTGGCTCTGCTTCTCAGTACTGATCCAGCCTACACTGTTCTTCCTGCTTCTTGGAAGTCTTTGCTTTTATTGCTCCTTATAGTACAGAAGATTCAGCATAGATTCATAAATGCTGTATGTCCCAAAGTTTCAGAGCAACCTTACCACAAAATATCAAGACTTAAGTCAAACTCTTGTTTGGGGGAAAAGAATGTGGCTGCAGTATACAGTGAGCTCTGATAGATAAAAGTAATTTTTGCATGAACATAGGTGAAGGCAGGTGTTAACTGAATGAAGTAAATGGACTTTATTGTGCTGGCTTTAATTGTCAGCAAGTGTAGTGTATATTCCAGGGCCTTGTTTGTGTGATGTGTAGAAAGTGGTGACTGGCATAACCATGAAATACTGCGAAGAGATTTATTAACTTCCCTTGTGTGAGCTGTGGAAACCAGTGCTGTAATAGCATGTGCTGCTTAGCAAAATGAAGGCAGGACTGTGAGCGTGCACTGAGAGAGGAGTTGGAGCTTGGTTGTGCTGTCAGATGAGTTAGTTTTTATAATTAGTCAGCAGGTTTCTGAAAAGAAACATTTGAGCATTTTAGCATGAAGTTTTATATAAGTATTTTTATGATTTTTGTTTTTCAGGAGTTTATAACATATTTAATCTCATTCATGAATCGAACTTCCTTTTTAAGTCATGGATGACAAGGCTTCTGTTGGAAAAATCAGTGTCTCTTCAGACTCGGTATCCACTCTTAACAGTGAAGATTTTGTCTTGGTTTCCAGGCAAGGGGATGAAACACCATCTACAAATAATGGTAGTGATGATGAAAAAACAGGACTGAAGGTAAGAACCAATAACCTGAGTTTGTTCCCTGTCCTTCTAAATCAAACTAACCATAGAGAGCTTAAAGAGGGACTTCTTTATTGTGGAAAACTTGACAGAAGGGAGAACTTATTCAAGAACCAGTTTTGTCAGTAATTTCTTCGTTGCTGATGTCAGAGGTGGTAATTAGGTTTTGAGTAAGAGCTCTCTCCATCACTAGCTGTGGGTTTTTTCCCACTTTGCAGAATCCTTCCTGCAGTGCTTAGGATGAAACAGACCGATTGTCAAGAACGTGGAACTGTGATTTTATCACAGCTTTCAGGTGGAAAGAAACATTGGCATACATGGATTTGACCATATCTGTTGATTCAAAGATACATTGAAGTTTTCCCCAATGTGAAATGTTCTCTTTAAGAAACGTAGAAGTGTAGTTATAACTAACAACTTGGCATGAATCAGAGAACACAAGCTCTGTGTGAAAGGCTTGTGAGAGCTGGAAGGGCACTGACATCTCACTTGTAAAAGTGCTGTTCTGAAAAGAGACCCTTGTCACCCTCTACTTTTTTTTTTTTTTCTACTTAAAGCAACTTTCATCCCAATTTGTGTTCCAGAAGTTTTTAAGAACGGTGGCACACGTAAGGTAATCACTCTAAATTCCATCACTTCAATATGTTGAAAACTGGATCTTCTCTAGAGTGTTCTTTATGGGAGATGGAAAGAGATATTCCACCGTCGGAAGGAACCGATGTCTGTCTACAGCTGCATCTATGCCTTTAAAGATGATAAGAAATCCTGTGTTCTGCCTGTTGGGCTGGGTGCTCCTCTATTCCTTTGCAGTAGTTGTAACAGAGACTTTATTGAACATTTCTTGATGCTTTTGCTCATCTTGCTTTTACCTCCCAACTGCTTTGTTTGTGTTTCTTGTGTTCTTTCGAGTCCTGGGCAAGACATGCCATTATAGTGGCTCTTTTCTTTTACACAAGACTTCAAATTAATTCTGTTAGTTAAGAGTCTCAAGACTGATCTTTTGCTTAATCTGGCAAAAAAGTTCACTTATGTTTTATGGTTGTTGCAGAAGATGTCACTTCACATCATAGAATAGTCTGAAAAATGTGAACATTTCTTAAGCACTGAGCCTGGTGATCTGTGAAACCTGCTGAAAGGCTGTAGCCTCGCCCTTGTCTTTCTTGATGCTGCAAATACCAGCAGCATCAAGATCAGTATCAACATCAATACTTAGGAATTCAGAGTAGTCTCACAGTGGTGCTTACCTTGAGAATACTTCTGTGGCAGTGTCTGTAATCAGCTCCTGGGGCATCGTTTGAGATCCCAGGAGACAGACACTGTCAGCCAGATTCTCCATTCCATCCTGTTATCCCAAATGAAAATTTGGGAGCATGAAATGCCATAGTCTGCAACACTTCTTGCTCCACTTGGGATCTATTTGTTTCACTGTTTGCTTCCAAGGTGGTTTATAAAATGCTGGCTACAGGTGTGCTGTTTCTCTTGAGGAGGAAAGAAGAACACGAACTCTGCTGCCTCCTGATCATCAGTTGTAAAGTAAAAGTTATGCTGTTCCCTGATATGGCACTGAATGCCACAGAGCTTTGCAGGTCTTAAAGATAAGCTTCTTTATGAATTTGGTGCCAGGACTGAGCACAAGCCTTGAATGAAGTGATTCACCTTGATCTTTTCAGTATTCCAGCATGGAGAGTATGTGCTGTTGGTTATTGGTTGCAATCTGAGTGATTAATGGGAATTTTATACCTTAAACAAGCACTCAGTGTGCAGTCTAAATTCTCCCATACAGGGACCTTCCTGTTAACTTCCTTCCTTCTGCTTAAGGAGGAGAAAACCTGTAGCAGAGGAAGTGGGAAGACTTTCTGGCTGCTCTTAGGGACAAAAATTCGGGTATTTTGGTATTGTTCTACAGGTAAAGAGACATTCTGCCACAGCCTATGGCTTTGTTCTTGGTGTTTTTTTTCCTCAGCTTGCAAATAGCCATTCAGTTGCCAGTGAAGTGGAGTAGTGGAGGTTGTCAGAGGTGTGTTAAAAGTGTTGTCACTGTGATATCTGAAAGTGTTTCAGTAGTGCATGAAAAATTAATATTAACAGTACAGCATGAGAACTGAGGTTATGTATTTCATAGGAGCAAATGAGATTTTTTTTTCAGGCAGAAGCAATTGCTTTGGTACTTAAAACTAAGTTAATTTGTATGTGTCAAACCCTATTTTGTTTGACGTGCCCTCTAAGAAAAGCAAAAAATGAGTTCAGGTTTTTGTTTGAGCAGGTGTCTCTTTCTGGTGTTCTGTTTCTTTAGAAAAGCAGTTTGAGGATGTTTCATTTGCTAATGAGCACAGTCTGAGGGTGGTGCTGGAAGTTCAGGTTTGTGTTTGCTGAATGTGACAGGCTCTGAAATTTGTACATCGGGCCTAAGGCTCTAGTTTCAAATTTGCTGATAATGTTGTAGCTCTAAGTAACAGTGCTGTAGACTGAGTTAATGTAGGTTTTTATTTGGCACTTCTTTTCTTCCTCAAGTCCAGACAGAGAAGTTATTCTTCTGAATATAATTAGGAGCCATATTTTTCTTCAGTTGGTCATAATTCATAAATGTGTTTTTGCCTTTTGTCAGTGCTGAAATACTTGGTTCAGTTTAAAAAGGGGTTGTCAGCGAATGTTCTCCAGAAATACAGTTTGCCAGCTGCCTCTGCTTTCCAGTATTGTTCCTGTGTCTGCTTGTGCCCTCTGGCAGTGGGACTGGGCTGGATTTAGGAAAGCCTTGCTCCTGGAGCGTGCTGTAGAGCAGGAGTTCTGAACTCCCTGGCACAGTGGGACCTCTCCCAGCAGAGACTGGCAGCACATGCGTCAGGAGAAGGGAATAAATCACAGTTCTGATAAATCCCTTGGTGTGGTAAAGGAACTTTGCTACCTCCTAGTTAAAGGTTGAGTAAAACCAGTTTTCAGTTTTGTGAGAAATGGAGAAAGCCATGATTAGGGCAGTGGTTTCTTTGCTCAGCCTCTAGCATTTATCAGGTGTACCTGTTCATTGTTCCCTCCTGCCCTTGGTTCTGCTCCACGCTGTCAGGCTGGCTCTGGTTTTGGGGCTGCAGTAGGGTTTCAGGCATGTTTACACCTTCATGTGCCCTGTTCCCATGGTGTGGGGAATCCATACGGTTGTGTGAGAGACTTTGGTTGACATGAAGTTAACCTTGGTTTGTGTTTTAGGCCTTGGTTTGCAGGCAGCTAGTTTGTTGCACTTGTTTTTTGGGGCTATGAGAACAGCAGGACTCCTCTAGTCCAGAAGTGTGGTTACTGTGCTTCTTAAAATTGTTTTTGAGGGTAGTCTGGGCTGAGAAGGAAAGCTTGCTTGGAGAAATTGGTTTAAATTGCTTTTTAAATGAGGGTTTTGATGATGATGTTTTAGAATATCTATGTGATGGGTTTTTTTATTTTTACATACCTATTTTCTGTAAACAACTTGAATTTGTATTTTACCTGTCACTACTATTTTTAGGAAATTTTATTTTGAAGATCATGTTGTATAGGGCAGTATCTAGATATGTTATTCATGCTGATTATTTTACCAAATACAATAGATCACCGTTCAGATTTTTTAGCTTTTAATCTTGATAGAACATTTTTATGTGCATTTTGTATTAATACCATTACAACATTTAGTTCTCACTGGATATGAATTTTTCACCTTCCTTTCCCAAACCAAAGTCTATTGACTGTGAGAAAAAGTGCTGCAGTTTTTTACCAGAATGAGTGTTAACTTCAGATTTCATAGAGAACAGGTTCTGTAAACTAGAAGTTGCTCTAGGATTTTTAATATATAGCCTTTAAAGTGGCTGACAGGACATTATAATTAATTAATTTCTGTTTTGTTGCAAAACATATAAACTCCATACAGTTAAGTAATATGGTGCATCTTCCATCATCATCATCTTTCTAATGAATGCCTGCAAAGACCTGAATAATAAACTTGATGCTTAAAAGCCTTCTGCCTTTGATGACCCCATGCTTTTGCAAGATTTTTCATTGTTTCCACAATGAATCACACAAATTAATACTAAAATCGTTGGGAGGAGAATGGAAATCTGTGGATTTCTGTAACTAGTTACAGGTTAGAGATACTTCTATGGGTGTACAGCTGAGTAAGGCAGTTACCCTGTCCTGCTCCTGGCAGATGACCACAGCACAGGAGTGTATTTTAGTCTGTACAAAAAGTAACATTCTGTTTGTGTGAATTTCAAGAGCATAAATGTCTCTTGTTGTTGTTGTTTAGCTTCTGTAGCAAAACAGTCACTAGGTTATTACTTTTTGGGGTAGTTCCATAATTTGGATTTTATTAGCTGGTGTGTAGCATCTTAAATCAGTGAGTTTACAGAGAGATAAGGATATGGAAGTGCTCCTGGGGTTGAGTTTCGGTGTCAGCAGGAATAAGCAGAAGCAGCTGAAGTGTTGGAAGCAAGTACCTTTTGCTGATGGCATCTGGTAAATACTCTGTAAACTCAGTCACTTCCCTGTTAATTGCAGAGGAATGGACAGAGAGTTTCCTTAGAAGCAGTATCTGAGAGTTTCCTGAAATGAATGCCTTTGTTCCCTTTCCACTTTAGGACCTTATTTCACTCTGGTGAGGTGGCTTCATGCTTTCATGTTCACTTCAGTGAGCTCAAAGTCAGGCTGCTGGGCGTTAGGACACAAAGCAATGCTGTTACTTCTCAGCATGATGGCACAATCTTGTTCCAGATGCTTCTCTTCCTGTGAAACCTTGCTGTCTTGCCCATGAACCATGAACATATTTAATTATATTTGTCTCTTTCTGGTACTAATCTGGGAATTGTTGTAGCCCATACTGTGGGCATATGTAAGTTTCTCTGTCATAAGCTGGTCTTTGTAGTTGGTGATTAAAGACTAGTTTGAAAGTAATCTCCTCGCTTTTTCCAGTGCTAGAAAATTCCTGCTTTGAGCTTGTAGATTTGTTAGAGCAGGGAGGATATAATCCGTGCTGGTGAGCATTTGCACCCTGCAGTTGATGTTTATGGTTGTAACTGGGTTAAATTTGTTAACTGCTGCTTTGGCTGGTAAATAAAAAGCCATATGAATGACCCTGTGCCTGAGGGGGTTTTTTTTGTTGTTTGAACAGTCTTTTCTCTTTTTTTGTGTCCCAACTCTGTGGCTCTCAGATTGTGGGGAATGGAAGCGAACAGCAGCTGCAGCGGGAACTTGAAGACGTGCTGATGGATCCACCCATGGAAGATCAGTCCAGTGACCGGGACCATGGAGAAGAAGTCAGAACTGATGGAGATGGGGATGAACCTGTTGTCCTTGAAGCTTCAGCATCCTCTACCATTAACCCAGTGTCAGTGGCAGGACTCCAGAAACCAGAAATGAGCTTGCCAGTGAAACCATCCCAAGGAGGTTAGGAAAAAAAATGGGGGGAACGCCTGGTAGTATCTTAAGAGCTTGTTTTTTACAGGGAGAGTGAAGAGAATTTAGGTATAGGTGTGGCCACCAGCCTTTCCTCATGTCTCACATTATAATCACTTAATGCAGTAAATTCCAGGTTACGTATGTGATGCAGGAGTTAATGTTAATTAATTAAGAGTTAATGCTGGACTGTCCTGTCTTCTGAAAACGCTGCTATGCCAGCCTTGAGACATGTGCTCAAATACTAAGCTTACTTGCCTGGCTGTATAAAATATTAGTCCAAGGCTTTCCTGTAGTATTTTGACCTGGCCTGACTTTTCTGTTCTTAGCCTGTCTTTCATTCAGTGGGGAGTCGGTGTCTGACGCTCCCCTTGCGGGTGCCTTGCCGTGTTTCTCACGTTGCCCCTCGTGTCCTGCCCTAGACTGCGAGGACCTGAGCCCGTTCACGCCCGTGACGGACGAGGACAGCGTGGTGTTCAGCAAGCTGACCTACCTGGGCTGTGCCTCGGTGAACGCCCCGCGCAGCGAGGTGGAGGCCCTGCGCATGATGTCCATCCTGCGTGGCCAGTGCCAGATCTCCCTGGACGTCACCCTGTCGGTGCCCAACGTCTCGGAGGGGACTGTGAGGTATGGGGCTCTGGGGCTGTGCACTCATCTTAGCTCCTTTGGAAAGCAAACAAGCTGATGGTTTACCTGGCAGGAGACTTGAGCAACTTGGATTTTCTTTAGTGGGAGAAGTGGGTTTTATAGACATCTGTTAAAAGTGATCCTTTGAATTTGTTTACCAAACACTCTGCCAAGAAGTACTGTGATGATCCAAGCTGTCCCCAAAGCCATGGTGGGATTGGTTATTGATGAGCACTTTGGAAATAGCATGGAAAGTAGTTTGTAGAGCTAGAAAATGTCTGATACACGAGGCTTAATGGGAATGAGTCTGTCCACTGCCAAATATTAGTGTGACTTTCTGAAGACTAATCCCTGAAAACCGTGCAGAAGTTATTGGTGGAAACGTCTGTGGCATTGTACTTTTTTGTGCTCTTCAATTTAAACATCATTATTATGGTCAAGCTTTGCAGTAAATGACAGTCAGGAGCTAGTTTTTGTGGTGTTCTTTCTCTAGGAGGTACGAAATTGTTAAAGCTTGCAAGTTAAGTTATGTCTGGCTGAAATAATTCTTCTAAAGGTGCATGCTTGCCTTTTTTTTCCCCTTCTCTCTGTTTTAACAGACTTTTAGATCCTCAGACAAACACAGAAATAGCAAATTATCCAATCTATAAAATCCTTTTCTGTGTACGAGGGCATGATGGGACCCCTGAAAGTGATTGCTTTGCTTTCACTGAAAGCCACTACAATGCAGAACTCTTCAGGATTCATGTCTTCCGATGTGAAATCCAAGAGGCTGTAAGTGCAAGTTTTTTGTCAAATGATAATTATGTACATGTAAATGTTATTACTGAAATTAAAGTGAAGTATTTCAGGCACTTCAGAAGTAATGTAATTCATCCATTTTGGCTTTTTTCTACTCCAAGTTTAGATAATTATAGAAACCTCAGTTGTGGGGTAAGACCGCATGTTTAACAGTTTATCCTAAGAACTGTAGAAAAACAGTTAATTAGATGCTAAAACTGAATTATTTTCATGCAATTGGTTGTGAATTAGTGAAATCCAGGTGGGTTTCAGCTGATGTTTGTGCCCTCTGGCTGCAGGTGAGCCGAATCCTGTACAGCTTTGCCACTGCCTTCCGGCGCTCTGCCAAACAGACGCCGCTCTCAGCCACTGCCACCCCCCAGACTCCAGACAGTGACATCTTCACCTTCTCCGTGTCCCTGGAAATCAAAGAAGATGATGGGAAAGGTTATTTCAGGTAGAGATTCTTCTTTTGTGCAGCATATGGTTCTCTTGGAAAGTGAGTGAATTGAGAGTGTGAGGCTGAGGTGGTCCTGAGGTGGTAAATCCCCTTTTTGAAAGTTTCCTATTCTAGTTTAAATGACTCCCAGACATAAATATTTTTGGGAAATAATTCAGTGATAACCATCTGGACTATGTAATCTTGGTTGTTGAACTGGACATTGGTGGTACCTGCCATGTGTTTTTTCTGTTTTGTTTTTTTCTTTTGTCTTTGAGTCCTTTTCAATGCCTTTTAAGTTGTGCTCAGCAAAATTACTGCTGAAGCTGAAAGTGCATCATTATGACTGTGCTGCTGGGAACATTGGTGCTGAGACTTCAGTGTGTGTATTGGCACTGAAGTGTAGTTTTAGGTTTTTCCCTCTTTTTGCAGCATTTAGAAGGACCTCTCTAATGAAGGTTGGTCACTCCTTGACTGGTTGGTGTCATGTGCCCAAGCAGTCACGTCCCTTGTGAGAGCAAGCAATATGCAGTTTCTCATAGGTAATACTGTAGGTTACTTGGGGAATCAATATTTAAAAACTGTTGATGTGAGCTGAAAGTCTCACAATACTGACCCCCACAATGTAAGTCCCCAGTTTTTATTTTGTAAGCTGTGTCCTTGCTTTTCAGCTGAATCTGTCGCCATTTCTTTCATGTTACTGATCACAGCTTGCCGGGAAGAAAGGTTTTGTGTGCTTTGGTGTAAGAAACTGCACCAGTGTCTGATGCTGGGTTTGATATATGCAAGGAATGCAGATAAATGATCCCCTAAGATTATTTTTCCTTTCCTGATGAATAACAGTGCAGTTCCCAAAGACAAGGACCGGCAATGCTTCAAACTCCGCCAAGGGATTGATAAGAAGATAGTGATTTATGTGCAACAGACAACGAATAAAGAACTTGCTATTGAAAGGTAATGTCATCAATTTTTAAAAGATTCTTTATCTGTTTAATGTTTGTGTTTTGCCTCTGAGGCAGTAAGTTAGTAATTATTCTGTGGATGCTCCATTTCTGTGATTTAGTGCCATATTTCTCTTGAGTGTGGTAAACCAGAGGATGAAGTGGGACATACCTGCATGGGCCAAAAATCCTTGTGAAAAGGCCAAAATGAAACCATAAAAGAGGTCCTTGTGCTTCATCTGATCCTTGTCTCTACTGAGGGGTCAATTCTATGCAAATATGTCTAAAAAAAAAAAAAGCCACCAAAGGAAGGGCAGAAGACTGCAGGCCAAGTGTTGCTGTGGTATAAGGAACCCTTGTTAGCAGTGACTTTATTACACTGTTCTTTAAAACAAAGGTAACGGAACAATTTCCAGGCTGCTGTAAGCAGGGTAAAACCATATTGTAAATATGCTTCTGAAATCTTGCTTGACATTTTTGATGTTGGCTTGACATTGTTTTGCTGGACATGCTTGATGCTGCTTTCAGATGTCAAGGTTTGTTGATGTTTGTCAGTGGATTCATGGGCTGTTTGTGATGTATGACAGCAAATACTTAGATAAGAAATGTTAATGGTTTGTTTATGAGCGTGTCTAATTTTTGCACTTACATTTTTTTGCCTGGCTTTGCAGATGTTTTGGCCTCCTCCTGAGCCGTGGGAAAGACGTCCGGAGTGGCGACATGCACCTTTTGGATTTGGTAAGGATCTTTCTTAACAAAACTCAGTAAGAATTTTGATTGTGATTGTGCATGATCTCAGGATAGACAGAAAAGACTTGGACACTTCTGCAGTTGTTGATGGGAATTGATGCTGTAGGTTCCACCGTTGAGGGTGAGGCTTTGGGCAGTTGAGTTGAATCCCTGCCTCTGCTGCTCAGTTAGAACGTGACTTCATGCTTGGTCAAGGGATTTGCCCAATCTTACAGTCAGTCATGACTGTTCTCATTCGGGGGCCTGAAATAAGGAACATGGAACCTTATTTTTAGACATGCTGGATGTTAAAGCGCTGTGCTTTGAACATGGAAAGTTTTGCAGCATAGTTATCAGTGTGAGAATCGAGGCCTGAGAGGCTTCAAATACAACACTGAACTAGTGGGTGCTTTGTTTTTATGACTCACTTTTCTCTATAAAGTAATGATAGAGATCATTTGACTTCACACTTGTGAAGTGACAACAAATTTGCTAGTATTTATGCAGTACATAGTGAGTACTCAAAAAGGTTTAATACTACATGGATAATTTTGCTTTTTACCAGGCTTTGGTTGCACAGAAAATAAGATTGTTGGGAAGACAGACAAGCTGAACGCTAGATAAAATATTGGTTTGGTTCTTAATGACCGAATGACATGTTACTGTCTATGATCTCACCTACACCTCTGTGAGCTGAAAGTTGCTGTCAAATGGCCACCTCCAAAACTATTGGTCATGCCATGTAATATAGAATGATTATATTAATTGGCCTTTCTGTGTTATCAGCATGGAGGCCAAGGATTGCAGGGGAACTCTGTTGTTTCCTTCAGAGGTGATCTCTGCTACAGACTCTGTCACATGGACTTGCCCTTCCCTTGCCAGTGCAGTAGCTTTTTTATATAACTGGCACTACGTAGTGTAGAGGCTTCTTTAATTGAAATGAAAATACCTAAACTTACCTTGTTTCCAGGAGTCCATGGGTAAAAGTTCTGATGGGAAATCATACGTGATCACTGGGAGCTGGAATCAAAAGTCTCCACACTTCCAGTTTGTAAATGAAGAAACACCAAAAGGTATGAATGTTGCCAAGTGTCGTTCCTAGGCAGGGAAATTACTTCCGTAGTGGGCATTGGATCAATTATCTTTTCTCTTCAGAAGAATCCCACAGAAGACTTTCACAGGATGGAATATATTCTCAGAAAGTAGGGTGCTGAATGCCACATAAAATTAAAAAAAAAGACAACTAAAAGCAAGCTGTGTTCAGTAATACATTGTAGGAACTGTGTCCTGGTAGGAGGCTCTGCAGGTATGGGGCAGGATGCAGCTGCTCTGTGTACCACTGGAGCTTTTTAAGAATCCCACTGAGAATTGCACTAAATTACTTTTGCAGGTATTTCCTTTGCTTAGTGTCTTGTGGTCAGTGCAGATTTTTCCGAACCCAAGTTTTTAATTAAACGAAAGGATTCCTATACCTGTGAAAATGAAAGCAAACCACTCCCAGTTGTCATCCAAAAATAGCTGATATTGCATTGCTCTCAAGCCCTGAAAGAGATCTGTCATTACTTCTTTTAAGATGTCAGCAGAATTATCATCTTTTCAATCTCTTGTCACTGTTGCGTGCCAGAGGTTGGGAGGTTAATGGGAATTGACTGGGCAAAGTCATGAAAGTCAGCTGCTGGGCACAATCTGGTGCTGGAGTGAATGCCATCCTGCCTGAAGGACACAATTCATCATTCCCTGCCAGAGAGATCTCATAGGTCACTGAGCCCTGTTGCCTCCTTTTGGAGCATCTGAGTGTGTAGTCAATTTTAGGAATGTCACAGCTGAGGTGGTCTTAAATGCCTTTAATATCATGGTATTAAACACTTAAGTAACTTCTAAAACCAAAAAAGAATTGAAGTGTGATTAGGCTGGATGGCAGGAGATCTGCAGTGTGCAGTTAAGTGCACAGATCCTCTGTAGCCTTTAATAAAGGTTTTGGATACGTTTCAGTGGGATTTGAAAAAGTAGAATTTTTATTCTCTTTAACAAGATCATTTTCTTGGCTTGAGGGCTGCAGTTTTCTTTCTCTCTAGTGGATAGTGCGTAGGGATCCAATTTCCCTATTTTGAAACTTCTATGGTTTTGAGATGTTAAATTAGGGAGAAAATGGATTCTGTAAAGGAAAGTTTCCTTTGTTCTTCCGTGTTACTAGGAAAGAGGTTATGGAATATTTTATTTGAAATATTTCTTTTCATACTATGGCTTCATTTTCCCTCTCTAGATAAAGTGCTGTTCATGACCACTGCTGTGGATTTGGTGATAACTGAGGTGCAGGAACCCGTTCGATTCATTCTGGAGACAAAAGTCAGAGTTTGCTCACCTAATGAGAGGCTGTTCTGGCCCTTCAGCAAACGGAGCTCAACTGAAAATTTTTTCTTAAAATTGAAACAGGTAATGCTTTAAAAAATAAAGGAATAAAATTGACAATTAATAGGCTGTTTCTCCCTATGATTGCTATAATCTTTACTAATACAATGTTCATAATGCAACATTTTCCTCCTGAATCAAAGAGGTGAAATAAATGCACTTCACTTTTAGAAAAGCTGCCCTTTATTGTGCTGATTGTTGCTGGCTATCTGCAGTTCCCATAAAGAGCCTGAAATAGCTTTTTTGATAGCTTTGATGAGTCTGCGAAGTTACAGAGAGGCTTATGGATTTTCCAGCCAAACCACAGTGAGAAAAGGAACAGAGGATTTATCTGCAGGCTGGGGCTATGCTGAGACTTGCTGCCATAAGGGTATTGAACAGTAATTGTGTAAAATTAAGGATTGAGAGAAAAAGAAAGTCTTTACTGTAATCCTGGTGACTGGTATCTGATATATCACTAAACTTACTTTATCATACAAATTGAACATTTCTTTTAAATTTTTTTTAGATGAGCAAACATCCACATGAAATTCCAAAGGAAATTATTTTTTGCAAAAGTCTGTTTTCCTCTTCTGCATGGTTGGAAACAGAGATTTCACACATACCCCAAGTTTGCCCTGGGGAAAAAAATCCCAGAAACCACAGAAAATCCCTAGAACTTGTTAAAAAATTTTACTGTTTTTTCAAACTTACTTTTTTACCCATCTACTAAAAATGGAAGGATTATTTCTGTCCAGGATATTCATAATGACAGTACAAGGCAATAACTTAGTCTCAAAATAAGGCTGGTAAGTTGAAGGTCCAAGTCACTAAAGAGATCATGTACTTGAAGCAGCTGCTGTTCTTCTGCCCTAGAAATTACTGTTCTGAAGTGAAAGTCCTGTTTAAAGAAATGGAAATATATAAAAGCAAATAACAATGTCGATGTACGTGCTCTCTCGAGGCTGGGTAATTCTGGGTGCAGCCCAAAGAGAAAGCAATGTTGGAGTCCTGATTTCTTGATAAATGTTCTTGTTTAAAGAGGTTTTGAGTTAAGCAAGAGGCTTTTCTTCATTCGTTTTACACTTGTCTTTAAGTGCTAACAGAGAGTGGCATCTGGGTAGTAACAAAGATGAAGCTCACCAGGGATTCTTTTTCTATGTAAAAAAAACCCTTCAAAATTTAAGGTGGAAAATTCTTCATGGATGAGCTCAGCCTTTTGATTTAGAATATTTTTGAGATGGAACATGGAGATGTTGAACGGTAGAGGCTGTTGGGCTATAAATATTCTACAGCCTCCAAAAGGTGCCCTTTTTTTGGCAGTTTAAAGGAAGCTTATCTTACTGAGCTAATTCTGGATCTTTTGTCTTACCAAATTCACAGGCATTGTGACTTATCTTGGCCAATTCTCTTTTTCCACAGACACTGTCGGGTTATCCAACTTCCAGTGTTTACTAATGGAAGATTATCAAAACTCGTAGTGGAAGCAACAAATATAGAATGTACTGCCTGATAAGCCTGGAAGGGAAACCTGTTTCTGTGGAGTCATGATTAGCCTATTAAAAATACAGCTGTGTAGAATTGGCTTATCTTACTTTGGCAGTGTTTCTTTATTCGGAAATGGTGAAAGCAGAGGGATTTTATTTGCTCCGATTACATTTAGTGATTTAGTCATTTTTAGTTTTGATGCATTTCTCTTCATTTTTAATGCTCCAAAGGATAAAATTGAGCACTGGGAGCTTAGTGTGGAGTATAATTATAAATCTTATTTCCCTCTTTTCTTCACCCTCTCTTTTCTGCTCTCTGTTTTTATTCATTTAGGAAAAAAATTCTAAGTCTTTAAAATGTATTAAAATTTTAAAACCACTTCACTAAGAAAAATCCTTCTTTAAAGGAAAGGAAGGTACCGAAGCATTGAAAATTTTGGAGAAACAGAGCCATAGGGTAGACTTTGGGACTCAGCAATTTGTGTTCCTGCAGCAATGTATACACAGAGTTGGAAGCTTTGCTGGAGACCATTGCCATGGGAAAATCATGGAATCCCAGACTGGTGTGGTTTGAAAGGGACCTTAAAGCTCATCTCATCTTATTCAAATAAATATGAGCAAATTTTTTAAGACACTTTTGCCACCATCAGTATCCCCAGAAACCTTTTTATTTTAACAATATTTACAAATTCTCTTTGAAGAGTCATTTGACACAATTTTAGAGGTTTTGCTTTCAGTTTCCCACTACTGTTTAAATAAAGACAAAGTTGCTGCATATTGAGGAACGTTCATCTCTTAGACCACAGATGCATTTATAGCTTTAAAAATCAGTGCATTTTTGTCCAGTCCATTTATGGTTGGAAAGATGAGCTCCCCGGGGATGGCAGATCCAAGTGACACTTCTGCCTGTGGCAGACACTCTGTGCCTTTGGGTGCAGCATGCTCCCAGCACGTTTCAGGGCATCAGAAGCACTGCAGCCTGCACCTTCCATTATGTGTGTTCCAGGTGTGAACATTCCTCACTGTATAACGTGATGGAAGTTGTTCCTCAGCTCTCCTATTCCAGAAAGAGAAGGCAGAGCTCTAGGAGGTGGTCTGGCATTTGTGCAGCTTCCTCAGTAAAATGAACCTTGTTTCCTAGATAAAGCAGAAGGACAGGAAGAACAACTCGGACACGTTGTATGAGGTTGTGTGCCTGGAAAGTGAGTCGGAGAGGGAGAGAAGGAAAACCACAGCCAGCCCCTCTCTCCGCCTGCCCCAGTCGGGGTCGCAGGGCTCCATGATCCCATCTCCTCCAGACGATGATGAAGAGGAAGGTAAGAAGCTCTTTGAGAAAGGGCAGCTGGTGAATAACAGGGTTATAAAAGATAGAGGATCCTTTCCAGTCAGAATCCGCCTGACTGATGGGTTCTTTCTTGCTGGAATACTGCGAGATTCAGTACCCAGTGTCTCGGCATTCCTGGTCAGCCTCTCCCTCATCTGGCACTTCACAGTCCCAGCTTTTCTCAGCCCAGGCCTCCTGTGTGGTATATTTGGGACAATGTGAAAAAGGGCTCCTAAAAAGTCGGGATTATCATGTTGCTACTGCCCTTCCCTGAGCAGCTGTGAACAGGCTTGAGAGCAGAAAGGAGAAGCTGGTTTTATTTGGAAGTGTGAGCAGGCAGTGTTTTTGTGGAGAGTCAGACATCTGTGAGAGATGAAACTGTACCAGGACCTGCCCAGCTTGAAACTTAATGCATTTTCAAGAACTTTTTTCTGCTTTTAAAAAATTCTTTTAAACCAAACCATGACCACTTCTGAGTATAGAAACATCTGGCCTGACGGCTCTGAGCTGAAATGGAGATAACTTGGGTTTCTGCTTTTCCACTTTTCCTGCTGGCCTTCCATGTGGCCTTGGCTGAAGTGTCCCTTCTGTTCTCTTGGCAGACAATGATGAACCACTCTTAAGTGGTTCTGGAGATGTTTCCAAGGAGTGTGCAGAAAAAATTCTTGAGACGTGGGGAGAGCTCCTGTCCAAGTGGTAAGTGACAAAATCGCATTCTGAAAATTACAGTTCTGAATATTTTCATTCTGTTTGCTCTTTCTGCTTGGAGTTTTTATTTCCAGAGGCCATTCGAGATAAGATTAGTATGAATTTAGTCCTCTATCCATCCCCACAACACCCCTTCTTCTCTGACTTGATGTTTTCTGATTTCTTTAGAGGGTGTCCTAAATATTTTAATTTTTGAGTGCATGCTTAATGTATAGAAATTCGCTTTGCTGTGTCTTTAGTTGGTTCTGTCTTAAAATGAGTATTCTACTTATCTTCAGGTTCCTTGGGATTTTGTTAAAGGAAAACCTAAATTAAGTAGTATAAAAAGAATGCAGCACTTGCTTTGTCTTTATTTTGCACAGATCATTTCCATTCCTCTTTGTAATTCTGACTGGGTTCACAGCCAATTTTTCCTGCAGCTGTCATATCCTAGTGACTGTAGCTTAAGAATATGGGAGATTTGGACTTGGATAGAGAAGATGTTTTTCCTCCCTTATCTAAAGGAAGGCTCCAGAGCCTGCCAAGAAGGAAGTACATGAGCTCTGCTGTTTTTTCTCTGGAAAATGTCAGTGTACAAGAAGAGTGTTTCTTGACAGTCCAATTGCTAATGCAATGCTGTCTTCCTTTGATGAGGGATCTTTTATTCATCTTGAAGTAGTCCGAGCAGTTTTAAAGTGATGCTGATTGTTGCAAAATTCCGAGATTTTGTTTGTTAGGTTTTATTTTTGCCCCACAAAGGGGGATGGTGGGCAGCATGAGATTGAGCTCAAACTGGCTTCATTTTGACTCTGGCTTTAATTGTGGCCTTTTGCTTCCTAAAGTCAATGAGAGCAGGGCAAGGGCTGTACAGCAAGTCAGAGTTTGAATGGGGTGTTGAGTTTAAGGAGCAGGACAGCAGAGATTGGAGTCAGTCATGCAGCTTAGATGAGAAAAGTATTGATGTGACCACTTAGCCAGGAAGCTCTTTAAATTAAGATTTTTAACTATGTAGTGTTTTCTGCAATTATTGCTTATTTGAATAAGTAGTTTTCCTTCCAATTTGGTTTTGCACTAAGTGGACACATTTGTAAGAGGGGAAGGCTGTGGTGAAATGATACATGATCCCTTTTCCCTCTCCTAGATTTGGAGAAACATCTTTCCCAGATGAGCTCTGTACATCTGCTGCTGTGAGAAAGTTTCTTTCAACTTGAATTTTTTTGTAATTCTTCCAAGGGCTCAGAGATAATTAAGCCACCTGACTCCCATTGGAAATGTTTTGGCAGCTCTAAGAGGATATGAAATGCTTCTGTGCTAATGCTGGCAACAACTTTAATATGTGTTAAAGGGCTTTCCTTCTTAACTAAAAACGTGTATTTGGAAGCAATGATCCTCCAGCTTTTAACATAAGAGGATTGAAAATCATAAAAATCAGACTTCAGTTTTTTAGAATTGTGTAATTAGATTTGTAGAGTAATTAAATATTTGGTATTTTGTGATACCAGAGAATATTTGGCTGATGTTTCATAACTGCTGAGTCACACAATTTCCTCATTTTAAAATAGTTTGGAAGAATCCAGTAGTGTGTAGCTTCTAGTCTACAGCCTTCATGACTGTATTCATTGAAACTACTGTTGTACTTCCTCTGATATGAGATTAAGGCAAAGCAGTTTTACTGAGCATTTTGTATATTGGAAGTATTTTATATAAGTATGCTTATATATTAAAAAGCTTAATAAATGCTCTGTATGTCTATAGGTATGACTATATATTGATATAAATGTAACTACTATATAAATTTTATTTTAATTGATTTCTTTTAGAGAAAGCGCAGTGGAGAAGGATGTGATGGTCCTGGGTTCTGTGCAGTAAATACTGATTTAAGTGTCTGCCTTGTTAGTCTCTAGATTATTGTGTCAGAACACAGTAGACTGGAGAAAGGCAATAGGTCCCAGTGTCCCAGTCTGTGTAAAATGATTGTCCACATATCTGTTAGACTGTTACAAGCATTAATAAATGCCAGTTTATTAAGAATATAATGCAATTGATGTGACACAAGTTAGTTTTTCTGCCTGGCTTTGTCTGTCAGTTCTCTTGATCATTTTATACAGAAGTTTGTTTTTTAGTAACTGCAGGAAAATGGTAATTTCTGTGATTTTAAGGCCTGTGTCTTTTGGGGATTTTTATATATAAGCCACAAATGAGCTGTTCAGTTTAACTTGCTGTAAGTGCGTAAATTATATGTAGGTTTAGATTTTACAACGTGCAGTGCTGTAATTTATGAGCTGTCAGTGGCCTCGCTGGAAGGAGCTGTTCAGCTGGGGCTGGCTGGTGCAGTGGAGGCTGCTCTAGTGCAGGGATGCAGTTAGATAACCACGAGAGGTGATTTTCAGAGCTGTCTGACTGTCTGTCCCTCCCTCCCGATAAGGGCACCTGCCTGCTGGGCTGTGGGCAGCTGAGCAGTGTAGGCTTCTGCAAACTGCTCATTTTGGGCTAGTTTGAACTTGGGATTTACACGCCGTGACCTCTGTCCTCTAGTATTTGATGGAGTATTTTGGTTTGTTGAATTTTTTTGTATATATATATAATATTTAAATCTAATGGGAATCGAGAAGACAGTTTGGGAAGCAGTTCTCCAAATCTTATTTATTTCTCAAAACCTGAATTTCGCTGAGAGGTCTGGGCTGCCTGGCAGTTCTGCCACGTGCCGTGTGTGATGTCCCACAGAGTGTTTTGTGGCTGTTTGTCCTGTTTGGGGCAGTAACAGAGCCCTCCCCTCTGGCCGTTGTCTGTTCCAGGCACCTGAACCTGAGCGTGCGGCCCAAGACGCTGTCGGCGCTGGTGCGGAGCGGCGTCCCCGAGGCGCTGCGGGGCGAGGTGTGGCAGCTGCTGGCAGGGTGTCACAACAACGACCACCTTGTGGAGAAGTACAGGATCCTCATCACGAAGGTACCGTGGCTTTTTGCAGCTTTTTCCACCCCGTTTCTTAAAGAATGGAAATAGAGTGGCTTCAAGCGTTCTCTTGCCTGAGGGTCCGTGAGTGTACCTGAGTGTATCAAAGAGTGACTGTGATTCAATCCTCCAACAGAAACCCTGACAGAGAGCTGCTGGTGGCATTGCACTGCTTTCCTTTTGTCTTCCTGTTGCACTCAGCTGAGTTCTGAGTTTGTAAAAAATAATTGCTTTCATAATGGACAGATTCATTTTCTTTGCTTGTTTGGTTTTTCTGAATGGAAGCTGAATTTTGTTGTCTTGTCTCAGTGTTTATGCTAAAAAACCAACACTAGTAGAAATTGCAGCCTTTTTTGATAGCAAGAAAACAGAACAATGTGGATGTTTTTGCACTAGACTGCAGTTTTGTGACTTCTCATCTTGAATGCTGACCTCAGTAAGGTAGGAAAAGGATATAAGAATTGTATGTACAGACATCATTCAGTGGTTCTCAAACTCCAAGTAACAAATGGGTCAGAAAATGAAATGTTGCTTTCTTACCTAGAAAACTGATGTGTTAATTTCGATTTGACCATTATCTGCATAGCTACATTGGATTTTATTGCTTTCATCAAACATGCAAGTCTAGAAGGACTGTATTAGAAATTATTAATGATGCAACTTTAGTAGAAATATAACAAATTAATTATTCACCAGTTAAAAAGCAAAACAAGTGAATCAGCTTTTGTGTATCTATATTCTGATGGCACAGATTCACAAGGAGCAATTAAAGACCTTATTCTGAGGGCAAGAGGGCTTCTGAAATTAAACTCAGTTCCTGCTGGAATCATGCAGGAAGGATCCTACGTGATGTGAATGAATCATGTTAGATTCGCTAAAAATGTTCTGCCATAAGTATTTTCATATACTTAGTGAATATAGAAAAAACTTGATCCGAATTCCTTAATACTGGTTTATGCATTGTAGAGCTGTAACTTGGATTTTATGGTGAATAAATCATATAAGTAATGTGGAGGTTGAGTGCTCTGGCAAGGAGTGATCACAGCTATCCTGTTGTGTTATTTTAATTGCCTGGTGAGTAGTTGTCAGCCTCACTTGTTTCTCTGTTTCAATGTTTTGGTATCAGAATGCAAAAGATGATGTCTTTGTGGCACAGTTGGTGACATGTTCTGCTACTATCTTTGTCAGCTGGAAGGGGATAGTGTAACATTTCATTTTTAAACCTGTGAAACCTTTCCACTCATTTTCATTTGGCTGAGACAAAGCAAGTAACCTGCATCTCATGTGTTGGAAGCATCTCTGGAGTCCAAGTACAAGGCAGAGTAGGCTGGTCCAGCACTGTGTTCTGCAGCAAAAGCACTGGCTATACCTGCAGTGGTCATTCAGCATGGAAACTAATTAGGAAATTAAAGAGAATGGGTCCTGATTGACTGTTTTCAGGCCCTGCTGTAGTCTCATAGGTCTGTAGTATATCAGCAGCATGCTGCCATAGCCAGCTCAAGCAAATGAAAGTGAGGTTTCCCTGGTCTGGCAGTGCCATATTAGCCCAGTGCCATGGCTGTTTGTTTTGTTGTGGCTTAAATATGGAAACAGGCTGGGACTGTTCCTGTAAGAGGGACAGAGGTTGGTGTTTGAGAACAGAAGAGTATGCTTGGTTCACAGGGGAATTGGGATTTCTTCAGTCTGCAGGCAGTGGAAGAAGTGTAAGGTTTTAAACAGGGTTATCTCTCAGTGGCTGTGTGGAGGTAGTGAAGAGAACAGGCAAAAAATGCAGGGATTGTTTGGAAGGCTGAGAGCATGAATTCAAGGCCCAGCAATATAACATTTGCAGACCCTTTGTACACAGTCTATGCCAAGAGTATAATAATGCTGGGCTGCACTTTGGCCTTAAATTTTTGTTTTCGTGCCTTTCTTAGGCATGAAATTTGATAATTTTGGAGTTCTAATGTGACTAATTCTTACTGCTCTTAAAATAGCAGCTCAGTTACAGTCAGTATGCAGCAATGCATAGGAATAAATTTTCCTGGGAAAAAAATTAATTATATGAAGACAAGGGTCCATTACATTATGTTGCTTTACCATCCTAGTAATGCTTTGCCGTGTTTTGCATGTCCCTAATGCCAATTCTTCTCTGGCAAGCCTGCAGTTATTTACATTAACCATGCATTATGTGAGAATAAGTGCTGTGGTGTAGTGCAGGAGCACGAGGAGTCCATGTGAAACCTATACCCTGGGATGTGAGTTGGAGATGCAGGAAACCTGTGTGAGTGCTCATAATGCAGTGCCCCTTCTCTCTTCATGTTGACCTCTATTCCTGTAGCCGCATTTGATTTCTGCCAGGCTTTTCATGACCCCGTGCAGCAGCACAGTCCCAAATTAATAAGGATCTGTGTTGACAGCTGCTTCAAAACCTTCTGGCCTGTTTCGATGGACATTTTTTTTCCCCTTTTGTGCAGGATGTTGGATGCAGCACCCCAGGATTTCTTCTGGTAGTTGCTTTCCTGGGCGGGCTCAGGGAATCTCTGGTTTTTGCTTTCCTTTGCAAATTAACTGCTGCAAGGACAGTTTTTTGTTTACTGTTGAGTTGTGGCTACTGAAGGATTGAAAAGGAAATGTCTCCTGTTGTGCTCTGCCACGCAGGAGGGCTGTGTCTAGCTCTCTTCTTGAATATGTCCTAAAAATGGCATTGAAACTGTGTGTCAAGGTGTGCTCGTTGTGTCCTAGTCATCATGACAGCCTTTATTAATGATTTGCTCTGGTTTTCTTTGCCACACACTGGCTGGGGTTTTGTTCTCTGCACTTTTGTTATTGCGGGAAGGTTGAAGTTTCACCATCGTGGTGCTTCCACAAATTACTTTTGAGAATTTGCACACCATCTGTGTGCAATAATAAAGCTCTTAGCAGCTCCAGATTGCCATGCTCGTGGTGGGGAGTGTGGATGAAAGCCAGCCCAGTGAATTAAGGTCATGTCCCTACTGGGGACAGAAAGCAAGCTCTAGGTAAAACGATCTAGACAATCCCTGGGAGAGGCATCTGGTCGTGGTAGCACTTTGGCAATCACAGTTATGGCTGTTAATCTTCAGGCTTCCAGCCACTGAAAGGTAGCAGAAGACACATGGGGACTCACTCCAGGCATTAACGGACACCTGCAGGAAAAATACTGCATGTTCCTGACAGGCATGGGTGGATGGAAAGTGTTGTTGAGTAGAAAATGCGTGAAGTGAAGCAGATAGGCTGAAAAAGATAAATAATCATGATATGAAGCAAAAGAGACAGCAGCCACTTCTCAGACAAATTTTAGAAAGGATTAATACAACTACTGAATCTGTCAGTGGAGAAGTTCTTCATAATATCAACATTAAAAACCTGACATTTACAATATTGAGGAGAAAATAAAAAGCTTTTGGATATAGGTCTGTGTGGGAGGAAGTAATGTCGAAAGGAAAAATCCATGAACTGTTGTACCAGATAAATACACTATATTGAGAAAATTACAACGTGAGAGGGACATCTTGTGGCACAAATAAAATAAAAAATAATAGTCTGGTGTCAGGAGGAGTATCCTGGAATGTTACCCTGGGGTCACCATTTCTGGGAGAAATCCCAGGCCTGGTAAGGGATTAATTTGTTCCAGTCTTTCTTATAGCAGGACTCCTGCTACCCACTTTCTCATCTTCCCACCTTTTTGTCTCCATGAGACGAAGATTATAGAACACAGACGTTCTACCAAATATACTCGTCTGTCTTGGTGCAAATGATGCTAGTTTTTAATGAAGAGATAGATTAAAATGTCACCACCGTTATTTGACTGAATGTGTTGTCATCGGTCGCATAAAATGTGACAGAACCTTAGCTGTGCGTGGTTAACACTTATTTTCCACTTGTATCACAATCATATTTCCATATGTTCCTATAAATTAAGAAGAATACATTGAATTTTCAGGAGGACAGAGGGCCATGACTGTGTACAATCAACTGAAATGGAGCCTACCAGGCATCTGTGCATCACAGCCTTGTCAGTGTGCCTAGACCTCAAGATCCCTTGTTTGATTAGTTTTGATCACATGGTGGTGAAAGTTTAATTATCTTTTACAAGCAGTAGTTTTCCCAGGAGCTGTCGTTGTAACTTTGAATAATTTCTTGAGTACTTTTCATTGCCTTAGATGAGGTGGTGCTGTACCATGTTGTAGAGTGGGAGAAGTCCCTGCACCACAGTGTTTTCAGTCTCAGGGACCTCAGCCACCTCAAGCACGTGTTTTGGTGTCTTTAGGAGTGGTTCTCGTGGTGGGCTGGTGGTGCACCCGACCAGAGAGCTGGGGAGCAGCCCTGTACCCCAGTTCCCTTCTGGGTGCAGTTTGCACCCTTGGGCCACTTTGGGCCGGCTTCTGGTGCAGGGGCAGGAGGAGGAGGTGGAGCTGTTGCTGGTTTGGGTGTTCTGAGCAAGCAGGAGTAAGCTGGCAAGAGCACTGAGTGGAGTCATTGCTCTCAGCTTCGGAGAAACAATAGAATGTCAGTGAAAGGAAAAAACAGACATGGCTCTTTACAGAAATACCTCAGCTCTATGGGCGTTAAGCTTTTCATAAAAACCTGAGCACTGGGGAGGTTTGGATTTCACCGTGCATCTTCTGTTCGAAAATTTCAGCAACCAGATGTTGTTTTGGTTGGGCTCAGTATTTCCATTGCTACCTTGTTTTTATGTGTCTGAAATAGAAAGTTCAATGTATCAACATACATTTTCTTGGGGATGTTTATAATGTGTCGGTTCCTGCCCAAGAATCCAGAAATACTGTTTGAATCAATCGGTATGTAAATCATTCTCTGCTTTGGAAAGATAGGAGATCATTTCTCCAGCAGTAATTCAATCATGGCTTGTTTTTTGTAAATCCACAATACCCTGGCCTAAATTTAATTCAAAGTTTATGTTTCCTAGCTACAGTTCTAGTACTTCAGTTGCCATGAGTAGAAACACCATAAATTGTAAAAAAAAAAAAGATGGACAATAGTAAAGGGAGCTTTTCTGGGTTAAAGATAGGGCAGAACCCCCAAATCTTTGTTTTCAGGCATTTGTACGGGACTAACTAAAATTTTGCCAAGTCATGCTGTTGTCCAACACAGATTTTTGGCCACTACAAGTGTATCATGAAATGTTTTTTGTACCTACTGGTCAGCTAAAAACCTGAGAGTTGCAGCTTGATTGCTATGACATCTATCCCTTTGGCCTCAATTAATTTCCCATTTGGTATTCCACAGAATGACCAATGTTTAGCTTAGGTTAACCAAAACCTTGAGTTTGTTGGTATTGGTTGAATTCAGTGTGTGGACTTGGGCGTGTAAGGATGCCAGCTGCATACTTTCATGTCTGACTAAATGATTTTGATTGCTGAAGAGCCTCACTCCAGTCTCTTACTGGTTCGATCCATTCAAATACAAATTCCTGTAGCAAGGGCCTGTCCTAAGCTGTGGCAGTGGAGCAGTGTGGTGTCAGGGTCAGAGCACGAGCTCCCACGTACCATGGGAACGTGTTCTCCAGCCTGTCAGTTGAAGCTCTTGACAAACAATAAACAAGAGCTGTACCTTGTTATGCCTCTCTGCCTTCAAAGAGGTTTTTCTGGTTAAATAGTGAGATGGTATTAACTTAGGGTGTGAATACGAGTTTAAGTGCTGTGCTGTGAATCTCTCGCGTGTTTGCTGGCTGGAATGTCGCTGGGTTTTCTTGTTTTGGTGTCGGATGACCCAGGGACTGTCAGGGACAGCGATGCCTTTGCGTTCTGTGTGTATCTGTATGTATGGAGGGAGGTGCCTGCCTACCTGGAGCAGCATCTGGATTAATGGTGAGACATCGTTCTCAGCTTTGCCCTTGGTTTCAGGTGTCTCCTAAGCAACACACACTACACCTAGGAAAGGCACGTTTATTCCAGAATAGGTATTTCCCCAAAAGGGCTGGGATGGAAAAGCCTTTAAGTGACGACGAGCCGCGTGAATCCAGGGCGGTGATGGACGGTTGGCGCTCGGCGTGCAGGGGTGCGGGAGGAGGAGCGGGCTGCGCGCTGGGTGTGTGTCCCTGCGGCAGCGGCGGCGCGGGGACGGCCGGGACCCGCACCCGCACCCGCGAGCGCTGCCGGGGGCGCCGGGGTCGCGCCGGGTGAGG